>DWME01000598.1:0-31567 GCA_018244795.1 Parelbella ahira ahira
GCGTGGCAAAATTCTGGGCTAAAACCATTTAGGGACTTAAAATGTGTTTGTCATCGACACGCTAAGAAGAAGAATAACTATATGGACACATGCACTAGGATACATGTTTCCTAATACATGACTTAAACAACGTGCATGTAATATAATCGCGTATAAAAATAAGTACACGCTGATACTCATTCTACTTGTCGCACACGTGTCCCATGTATGTAGGAGCTTCTAAAAACATTATGTTATTTTGAACATGCAGTCTAAAATCATTTTGACATTTATTTATAGCACATTCGGTGGTAGAACACCACCGCCAATCCGTTTCTATCGTGAGTGAGTGCCGTTAAAACAATTTGTATGTCGGTCTGAAGTGTGTGGTTGCCGATCCACGTGTTTATAAAGGCGAGCTTCACGGTCCTCGGGAGTAGCAATGTGTGTGTAACCAGTCTCGAATGGGATAAATACTGACTATTACTAAATTTACACATATTAATATAATTATACTAACTGGGTTGAAGTTACTAGCTTCGTCCTTCCTTTAATCGTGTTATCAGTTAATCCTAACTAGCAATGGGGGTAAATAAAACTAAATGATTAAAACGCCTGAAAACTGGAAATGGAGGCATATATAGTATTTATTGACAAAATTGAGCATTACACATTATTGGTATTTACATTTTTCACATTCACATACAGACATTTTTCACAATTGGTAATTAGGTAACTCTTTTTATAATTTTTTTTTAAAGTATTTTTATAGGAATACAACTTACATTTTATTGTCACATTATCCGTCTGTAAGAATTATTATTGACAAGTTTATGAGTCGCCTGTAACAAAATTTAAACTCACTGAGTTACAATAATTACTCGTGCCCGCAAGTTGTCGTTTTGACCTCATTTCTAAGAAAAGAAAGTTCCTTCGTAAGTAGGACCGTCTGTTCTATTACCTTGCTTTTGTTCAAGAATCTTGGACATTTCAACCTTGGATTTATATTGTTTTCCAAGAAATTCTACGTAAATTGTAACTCCGTGCAGGTGCCATTTTACTAGTACGTACATAATTATGTCAAGATATTTGGTAAGCTATAGTATAATTTGTAAAAATATATAAAAATAGATAAAAAGTGGTATTATATTAACGATATTTTTATAATTATTATAATTAAAATAATTATATACTATACTATAGTGGGACGTAAAGCTTAACTGGTGAAACCTGGGAGAGTAAGTACTTCACTCCCCTGTCCACTTGAGAGTGGGTGATTGGTTCTCCCTGCGGGGATTATAGACTTAATGTTACTTTTTTTACATTTTTAGCATGACATAACCCCACGGCTAATGTAACTTAGTTATAACAGACGCAACATTTCAGCCACTCTCAAGCTATCGGCGTCAAACATTCAGACGTATACTAGCCTTCTATAGTAGTTGCAACCTGCAAATATGATAGTGCTGCGTACCATATTACTTTGTCAACTTATAAAGTGGCTTAATAGGGCTGAATCTTTAAATCGTGGTAATAACGTGATGGTAATGCATTGAATAAAAGCTTGTGTCCAGAGAAATAATTATGACCAAAATTTTCTGCATAATAATAGCTCAAGAACCATTAGGTAATATGTAGGTACTTGACATAAAAGTGTAAAGAAGATGAGGACTTCTGTTCGGGTCTTCTTTTATAAATACCAGCGAATTTTCTAGAATACGAATCTATCCTACGCTAGAACTCGTGTTAGGTAAGTCACATAGTACAAGTTTCCTTATAAAATGTTACAAAGAATTGGAATACGTGGTCGAAATAAAGTTTTAAGTGGAAAGTCACTTTAAAACTTATAACGAGTGGGTACGTGTTGCCAGTGCCAACTGTATCGTTACCGAGTTTCGTTCTTACTTTCGTTCTTTGTCGCTCAACTTCAGCTATTGCATTACGTTCTCTAAAAGTGCAAATTGACGTAACTTCTACCGTACGTAATAGCTGTAAAGTACTGAATATCTTCTGCGTTAACTTTTCTACACGGTCGTTCTAAACATGATGTTTCATCGATAGTATCGATATCACAAATATAATCAACATGAGCTCCATACATGAACTACATATTTATAAGTGACAAAATAATATCACGCCTATATTTCCCCGAACAGGTAGGCAGGGAAGTATAGAGTACTACACTCCCATGATTTACCAGTATTCTTGTACGTTCAACCATTCTATCTTGGGTGAGCCTATTGTGACGTATTGCTACTAGGTATTTTAAGTTAAAAAAACAATCGTTTCCGACCCGGGGATCGAACCTAGGCCTTTCACTCAGTAGACGAGCTTGCAACGACTTAAATAACAAGACAGTAATGAATAAGTAAACATTTTTAATTATTCAGTAAATTTAGATTACAACAAAACACATTATATAAATAATATTCAAAAACTATATCTATATGATTCCCACAATTTGTCAAATATTGTACCTACCTGTATTTATTTGTACTCGATTTAGATATACGTTAATCGATTTGTTTACATGCGTTGGCACATTTTCAAGCACTACTCTTTCTAACCCTGTGACAAATATCTTATGTTAAACAACGTAGATGTGGGCGAGTATCACGGGTATAACCATTATTGGCAAATTTTCACGAGTTTCTACGTGTTTCATAACATGAGTCATCTTGATTTTATGATTATGTGCAGTCATCAAACTTTATTAGAAGCCTTTGTAGTAGGGAAAAGCCTTTGATAGACATATTAGGCGTCGATTTGTTTCTCTATCATTCAAAACAGTTGATTTCTTATAGAACATGCAGTCGCAGAGAACCCAGAAACCCTATGGCCTGATGAGGGATCTGCATAGCTGCTGCATAGTTAAATAACGACTCTTAGTTCGACAAGTGACTTTGTCGAACTAAGAGTCGGCCGGCTAAATGTTTTTATATTTCATTCCATCGGCCACACTCAATATAGGCGACGTTAATTATGATATATTACAGTGAAGAACGAATTAAGCGTATGAGATAACTATTTGGCTTTCATCCATACTAATAATCAACATCAGATCTCTTCGGCAAAAAGAATTTTCAAGGAATCCCGCTTCCGTCGTCTATATTTGTCTGAAGCTCTCTAAACATCATTGTTGTTAGTTCTTCAAGCGTTGCGTTGGGTCGTTGATACCTTTAAGCAAGATAAATTATCACAATGTTCTTTATTATTCCTAACGTTGTCACGCCAGATCCCTTACGCAATAGGCAGAGGGCAGCGAGTGTCACATATTACCTATGTATATGTTTTTACAAACCTGACGTACCTACTCCAACCTTCATTCTACACCTTCCCCATTCTGTCTTCTTTGGTTATAGGTACATGAATGATTTTCTTTATAAACAATAAAATAAATATATTTTAGTTGAAAGAACTATTATAATATTAAATGCTCAATGCCTCCCCTCGATGTTACCTATATTTAGTCTAACCATGTACATATTATATCAGTAAATAAGTAACAAATCCAACGGCACTTGCAGTTCAATTGCTACTGGTAACTAATGAACACTAGCTAACAGTTTAGAACTAATATTAACTGAAGTAATCAACACTAATTGCCTTAACCCTAAGGCGCTGTTACTTGCTAGTGGTATCTGCTCGTTACTATTTACTGCGCAAAAGCAAATATTTATTTTATCTAAGACACTAATATTAGGGGCTGGTATTCTTCCTATTGAAGTCACAGCGAACCTCAAAAGTGGTCTTTTGCAAAAAGACGCAACACATAAACTTTATCGTCTCTCTTATATATACTAGAAATTATTACATATATTATTACTTAGATCCACATACAGTCATAGCTGCCGTGCCATTTCCGATTTAACGTCAAACAGTCCGTGATTGGATCGACGATTAACCCAATCTCGACTGATTCAAAGCCGGCGCTATTGGACGGGTCGAATGGCTGGCTACCTGTTCGTGACAAAACGTACTCTGCGGGAATCATGGAGGGATTTAATTGATCCCCCTAGCCGGCAACTTGACACTTTCATACTATACTATTACTGTTATCAAAACGCCTTTCATTTTCACAATTTATATCATGTAATGTTGCTTTCGCCATTTTGTAATTTCGTTTTCTTGTCTTATGTAATTTTTAATGAATATTGTTCTTAAATTGCATATTAAGAAAAGATAGGATAGTTTTTAGCACTCGGCACTCAATGCCTACTCCGTCATAGAATTGACGTGGTAATACAACGGAAACAATAAAACGAAATATATGATTTAGCTTTCATTACAGAAACTAAAGTGATATATAATGGTCATTAATATAAAATCCGAATAATGAATACTGGTTTTATATTAACAATTGAGAGTACAACATATAAATCCTGTTTATTATCAAAGGTTAATATAAACAGATTGTATAATACAATGTAATTTAATTAACAGTTAACATTAACAGTGTAATTTAATTAACGATTTGCATTAGCAGAGTCTGAGTTAACAGAGATTTTAATTTAGGTCGGGTTTAAGGAACACTTTGATTAATATTGGAAAGTCTCGACGTATTCATGTTTACTGTGTTGTTAAAAAACAAATAAAGAACTTAGATAATTAGATAGATATACAGTATACTCAATAATGGAATACTGGGACGTGTAGCAAAATCTCAAGTAGGTAGCTGTTTGAAATCAAACATATAAATTAGCTATGTGTTCAGAAACTGGATGTTCTATTTTTCCTATTGTGAAAAAACTGTGTAATATTAGGTCATTGTCTTATCTACCTACCATTAACATATCATCATCATCATCATAAACCCTCTTATCGTTCCCTTACAGACACTAGTTACCCAGCAGGATGAGAAATGGTAAGGCATATCACAAATATACACAATTAATATTATATCGAAGAATTTTACGGTTGGAATGAAGTAATGATTTCCTAAAACTTCCAATGGAAAATTTCATTCCGGTTTATTTACATTAATATCATTCGGTTGACATCATCTCCCTCCCTACAGACATAACCGTAAATATTCTTAGCGCCCTCCATAGCCGTAAACAATTTTACTATACTAGATGACTTCTCTTCTGTCATAAGATACCGAACTCTAATTTGCTAGACATCGTGAGAGTCATCCTTTTTATGATATCACCGAGAGCAATGTTATGATTGTCGTATATAATCTGGTAAACCTTCGGACAAATATTCTCTACAATTACTTCAAATTGCGTAGTTTTCAAGTTTGCATATATTCGTTATAAGTATAGCAATGAAAAGTATACTACATGAGAATAATTTTTTCAATTAATCGAAACCAACATTTTTAAAAAATTATTCAAAATATAGTTTCATAGCAATATTTCTATTTTCAAAGTCTTTGTACCATGTATTTTTACAAAACAACAAATCTTGATCACCCGAAGGAAAAAAGATAAAACTTGGAACTTTCAGTAAATTGGTTCGGCCATCAACCGACCCTACTCGTAAATATAATTACAGTCACTTACCTAACATTGTTTAGTTAAGGATCTAAGTAACTTGTTACTACAGTATTTATTTCGTGTAAATATCTAATACTTTTGGATATTAACTCGTGTGCCTAGTTGGTGGAGTGGTTGCAAGCGCAACTGCCGATCGGGAGGTCCTGGGTTCAAATCCCGGGTCGGGTACTATTGGATTTATCTCATTTACAATTTCTAGTAGTGACTCGGAGGCAGGAATTGTGCCCGATGTATGGCAATCGGCTCACCATCTATTACATGGGACTTAAACGTAACTGGTGAAATGTGGGTGTCCTTCGGGAAATACAGGCGTGATGTTACGTAAGTAGGTATTGTGTGAACAAAGGCATAACATGTGTAATTATTCAACCTTCGGAAATTAGTTCAATGAAATTTGAAATTATATACCTGTGTCTATGAGACATTCTCATACTCTATCTCCCATATAGGATAATTTAATGAGTACAGAGCGTACTTTCTACACCTGTTATCTTTCACTCTTAATCTCTATCTGTACTTTCCTTTTACACATGTTGGTGTACAATGAAGAATATGAATAAAAATACATATAAATAAATATGTCTTTTATTAAGATGACTTCATCATCTCAGTAGTGGATTGGCCATTACCATATAAATGATTTACTTGACTTACTTATATGGTTCAGCTTCTCAATATCGAATCAATTACTTACGATATATGGGTATAATGAAAGCCACTCAGACTGATATTATCTTTACGAGATATAAAAATCTGTTATTAAAGCACGATTAGGGACAATGGATTATTGGGTGAGCGTAAAATTGATGAGATCGTAACATATTGCGAGAAAGAGTCGGTAAATAATACGTAGCCGTCTGGTGACTAATCGCTTATTATGGGATACAAAGGTGATTCGCATAGTCTCTCTCTTTCTTTTCTTCTGTATTTATATTCACTGTATATAAATTTATTTCTGTATTTTTTTAATAAAATTGGTAGGTATTGACATTATAGCTACATATTTGAGTTACAATTTTTATAGCTTTGTTTCTCTTCTTTTGTTTTTCTATTATAATATATGCTTTCTTTCTTTCACAAAAGCGTTTCGCAAATTAATCCCGAATACTTTTAGCTATGTAGGTAATCTCGTATTGACGTGAACACGACCGCCGGTAATAGGAATACACGTGACGTAACAAGAGTCGTCACGGCAACAGAATTAATTGTCCATCGCGCCTCGATCGCGAAACACGCGCTGTTGCAAGGTTGGGATTAGAATCCGATTGTTTTTGTTGTATCTGCGCAAAGCGATTTTATTTAATTGGCGTGTTGTAAAACAGAACGGGGGTCTGCTACGTTCGAATCACATTTCGTTTAAAATAAACGCAATACAAGTGTTCAGAGAGACGTAATTGTTGGAAATCGAATATGTTACGTGAAATAAAACTGCAGATACGTAAACAGAATATAAACATTTGTGCGTTCTGTTTTCAGTATTTACTCAAAAAGTTAAGAAATTGATTGGCGTGTTCTCGTTGTGGGAAAGTATATCTTGTTAAATCTTGTCTTTAGGTTTTTTATTGGCACTTATTAAATACATTTTCGTTTCCTGTTAAAATCCATATACTCAATTTTACGATGAAACGTCTAAAACTTGACCAATTGATATATTAGGTTACCGTGGACCTGGGCTCAACTCACACACTGCTATCTGATACCTAACTAGGTGGAGTATTTGTTATAATATCTATTGAATCATAAGATTCATTGATTAATTGACTAGTAAATTGAATATAAGTAGTAATCTAAATTTCATCTTTCCAATCAGAGATTTTGGTGCTTCAATTCCCGACACAATTTGTTGACCTTACCAAACAACTGACGGTTTTACGATTAAATATTGCGTTATATCAATAAAGTAAAATATTGTGAAAAAATTTACATGTCTTTAAGTTCACCATAACGCTTTTTAAGCTGTGTGAAGTTTGTCAATGCGCACTTGGTCCGTGTGGCCTGCTACGGTCTCTTGTTCTGGTCCTTTCCGTTCTGAGAGGAGACCCGTATCCAACTGTGAAAAGATAATAGAATTAATCGTGGTAATAAATGTTATATCTCAGTTTGAATATTATACAGTTTTTGGAATTACTAATTGCTAGCGACAGCAATTTCCTATCTACATTCTCAACTATTTCCTACTATCATCTTATCGGGAGCTGAATCCAAATTCCATCTCATATAAATTTTGTTTGCAGCCGTCAATTCTTATCTTAATATCATCTTCCGCACTTGAACTGTCGTCCAGAATAGGAACTTCTGTATAATCGTAAGCCCTTGTACGATTCGATAACGCATTTGACACAATTCGAATGACTCTCTTTTTGTTTACGTTGCGAAAGTCCTCGTTAGTACTTGGCGTTCATCCAAGACAGATATAATCTAGTTCATTTACCCATTTATATGACTCGATTACATTATTCGGGCTGTGATTTCATATTTACTTGAGATCTGTACACTGATTCCTTTGGTCAAATATTACTAAGAACTAATTAGTGGATGACGTGCTAAGAGTTACATTTAGTACGCTTGGTTTATTTAACGTGTTTGATGTGCCACACTACACAAGTACGAAGCGTTCCTCTACTATATTATATACATATATATGATTATTCGTAAATTTAACAGTCGCTTATCATTCTCCACTACTGATAACAGTATACAAGGAATGATTTATGTCGGTGGAAAAATAAAATGTATGAGCTAAAAATTACGAGGTAGGAAGAGAACACAGTGTTGTCTTTTTTTTGACGTGACATGCATGATGTATGGCTAGTATCTGATCTATTTAGTCAAAAGAGGTGTCTTAGTCTACCTCGGTATTACCATCCATTCATTTTGTAAGCTTATATTTTGCTTTATTGACATTAATAATATGTAACTATTTGTACGCGAGTGTGTTAAAAATACTTTATATACACAAAAAGAACATAAAATGTTTAAAATGGCTGCTATTATTAAATGATATCGTTTTCGAAACCCTTACTCATTCTAGTAATAGCTATGCGTCATAGAGTAACCTTGACAATGATGGAGAGCGAATCGCAGACATTTTTATACCAGAAATAATAAACAGGTATTAAATAATTTGTCTTGCGGCGCTATTCGTGGAATCGGTAACATAAATCCGTTTGTTTTGAATATATTATTGTAAAGTCATAAAACTGTAAGATCGTATATCACTCGCTGAGACGATCCAAGCACAGATGTTTTGTTAAGTTGTATTCAATACGATTGTTATAATAAAAGAGTGGATGATATATACATATGCATTGACGTGTATATATAAGACAATGGCATAGAATGAATTAAAAATTTTAGTTCGTTCAAAAAGTTCGTTATAAGTTATAAGTTACGAGTATACCATATATGTTTATATAATGACTAATACATCCCTTTTGCTGTTGGATTTTTGTAACTTTTTAAGAAATTTGTAGTAGTGGCTCGGAGTTAGGATCAATGCCCGGTGTACGAGAATGGGCTCACCACTTATTCCCTATTGGGTAATGTAACTGATGAAACGTAGAAATGCACTATTCTCCTCTGCCTGAACTTTCGGAAACTAAAGGCGTGATGTTACGTTTTCACTACTTGCAATGTCTTTCACACTCTAGCTCATGACGATGGTAGTAATGAACGCGTATAGGGTATGAGTAGTCCTTATAAAAATTTCAAATAAAACCATGAATTTTGTTACATACTGTTGTCGCCAACGATTTTAAGTACACGATAACGCAAGTTTGGAACAATCGTTATCGTCACATAGTTTCTCACACATTCCCTTCCGTGTAAAAAAAAGGACAACTAGCCTTTGCCTCTAGAGTTTTAAATTATGAGGGGTTAAGTGTGCCCGCGTGAGGGATTGCAGGCTAATAACAAAAAATAAAATGGGTGTAACATGACGTGTTCACAAAAAAGATATCGGTAAGAAGGCATTCGAGCATGGAGTCTCGACGACGACGCGTAGCTGCGGGATTCCGATCCTACCCCGCGTGACCTAGCTCTATCAAATAGTATTAGTGAATATAGAAGTGTCTAATAATACTTTAATGTTATATCAAATAATATTAAATATTCATTGGTCAAAAAATTCAATAATTCAGGATTGATTTTGAAACAAACACTGATAAAATTGAACGTAGAAATCTAAGAGTAATTGTATTTGTCAAATGAAAATATCCGATTCCACCTACGCAATAAATTACTACGAATATAAATAAATATAATATTACTGACATAATTTAGTTACACAATTTTATTGAGTTTCGGTCTGAAGGGTATTGATATCGGCCCACATGTTATTAGAGGCAATCATTTCAGTCAATTACAATAATAACTTGTCTATGGCTAACCAGAATCTGGACAGATACTAAGGAATACACAAGGAAGTGGAATAAGGAGTCCACGGGATGTATGACATGACTGATAAAATGTGGGAGGACTACATATACAGTCTAACCCTTCGGGAAATTGTGGCCATGATGTTATGTATTTGATTATAACCATTTCTCTCTTTTCACTCCATCAGCAAGGGTTGAATCCAGGCATTGAGAGCCAGGCTATTCTCTATCAGAATGCCATCGGGTATTGAGTACCCGCCACAAGTATTCACCCCCAATAGCTTATGGCCTAAGACAAGAAAAATTTAAAGAACTTATAACATCATTAACATGATTTATTTCGTATCTGCATTTTATTGATAACAATTACATTGTTTCAGATTGCACTAATTATTTAGCGCAGCCGGTTATGAAAAATGGGAAGCCGGTGGATCAAGCGTACGATATTGATATAGCAAGTAAGTACCTAAATGCAGCTAAAAATTAAAAAACCTAAACGTCATCGCAAGATTTTTATTTACTGTTGAAATTTAATCAATAAAAGCGGAACAAAATAATGATTAAGTTTACGACATTAAATTTGATTCAATCTCAAGTCACACAGCGAAACTAAACCGATATTGAATAACGGTAGTGCTATGTAAGTGAGCTATAAACATCGATAAATGATAAAAGAGATAATTTTATTCTAGCAATTTTCACGAAAAAGAAATTATAAACGATCTAAATTCTTCCACAGATTACGTCCGAACGATGATCTCCTTTGGCATAATCAGCCTGTTCGTGATGGCGATGGGCTGCGGCTTTTCTATCTACACCTTCCGTAACCCTAGATATATGTTCAAACGTCTCGCTGCGGGAATCCACTTCATTAGCAGTGAGTTGGAAACATTACATTACTAGAACATTGATATCTATTTCATTGCGTCTTCTAATTTCAAATTGATTTTTTGTGTTAAACAGGAATGTTTCAAAATAAAAAAAAACAACAAATTTGGATAGAATAAGTGCAGGCTTAATGACGATGACTGCTCAAACCATTTATAATTTAATATTTGTGTCCAACAGCTTCCTGTACGTTTGTGGTGGTGCAAGTAACGATGTCTTCAGTAGACCATATGAAAAAGAACGTGAAATTTGTTTATCCAGAGCGTGCCTATCACTAGTACGTTTCATATGAATAATTTTTAAATTTTTTCACTTACTTTTTTTATTTTTTACTTTATTTTTTACTTTTCGTTGTTAAAAATTACCCATTTTAAAGATTCTTTTTTCCACAGCTACCATATCAGCTTCTTTTTGGCGTGGTTTGTGGTGCTCGTGAACGCTTTCGCAGCGGTTTCGTTTCTCTGGTATTCCCGTAAAAGAAAAGGCGATAAGGCGGCCACTGATGAGCTGGCCATGGCCGACGAGCCCACCATCATCGGCCGATGACCGGTCCTGCCGCGCGCCCCCAAACGGCTGCTGTGGTCGTGTGGATACTTCCTCAAATCTATGCTGAACAGTGCTCAAATGACCAATAGCTGTAACAATATTCTAATGTCTTCCATATTGTATGTTAAGACAACATTTTGTGGTGTCTCTACATTTTACACTTTCTCATTCGCACGTTTCCTGACCGATATCAACGCAGAAACCTTGAAGTTTAAAATTACACGCTGTATATGTAATTCGCGAAATTTATATTTTACGCCTTGTTAATCTTATAAGCATCAAAAAATATCTTTATTGCGACATTTTTTATTATGTGCTTGCAATGTTTTACCCGAAACATCCATTTAAATTTTGTGTGTTTTCGAAGAACTTGACATGGAGGTGACGAAGTTCGGGATTGGCCTTTTATTACGTCGCGTTATTCTGCATGTTACAATTATATATACACGTTCAAAGCTTTAAGTTTGCTGCCATTAGATTATATTTTAAGTACCTATTATAATTAATCTGAGTCTAGTCAAACTTTGTAAGCTGTATGTATTGTGATCCATTCCGTAATTGGTCTAAGTCTTAACTTTTTCACAATACTTATTATGAGATAGTACAAACATTATACATATTTTCTGATTTGTCAAGTATTCCTCTAAGCGACGCGAATAAAAAAATCAATACCTTACGAAAACAAAAAAACAAAATACGAAGACAATGACTTATGGGAGAAGGGAATGTACGTATGAAAGATTTCCTTGTTAAATTTTTAATACCTAGAGAAAATGAACACCGAAATACAGAAACCGAAATGTATTTTGAATTCTTATAGAGTATCAATAAGGTTTATTTAAACCAGAAGCTGAGTAGAGATTAAAGTAAATCCGTAAACGGGGATATTGTGCTAGTTATAAATTCTACTTTATCTGCTAGGATTACGTAAATTGAGGCCTCAGACCATTACTAAGGCGGAGGAGGCTTTCCTTGTGTTACATTCTTGTACGGCAGAGCATTTAATGATACTATTATAAGTCTTCAAATACTAAGCACAAAGGAGCATTATCCTATTTGTAGAAACTTTTTACTTTTTGAATATTATGATTATAATGGATAATTTTATCCCGTTATATGATTTAACGATTTTAATTAAGTAATTTATGAATCCATTAATTATCATTGATCCAGTTTAATTGTAAAACAACAAAATATATCAGTTATGGTTTAAATAAATAATTCAATTTGTTATTTTTCTGAGTTACAATTAATCAAAATCTGATATCAACTGTACGTGTAAACGTTCATAAAAGTAACAACGGCGTGTTTTAAAATAATTACAGTAATTAAAAAAAAAGCAACATTACGCCTGTAATCCCCGAAGGGGTAGGCAGAGGAGTGTAGTACACTCCCACGTTTCACCAGTTACATAGTATACTCATTTAACGAAAGACTTATAGATTACTCATGATTATATTTACCCATCGAAGGTAGTTCATCTTTTATTATATGTACTGATGTGGCCCAATTTTAAAGTTTTTTAAAATCATTACAATAAATTGACATTGCATGAATGATACTATGCAAAAGAGACTATTATGACACAAATAATGATTTTAATAACTATTTAATTCTTTATGCGGTACAAATAATTAGATCATGTTACATGTGTCCGAAATGAGTATAAATTATGTAAGGAGTAATCGTCAAATTTCTCATGACTATAGGAGATTGACAAATACTCAAAGCTGTTTGCAAACTAAACCTGAAAATTCAATAGCAGTAGTATAAATCATTTATTAGTGTACTAATAAGACAAATATTGAAGTACGTGTGGCAACTCCAAAGAAACGAAATGAGTAGTTTCCTACACAAATGTTATACGGACACGTGAGTATTATTTTTTAAGCTGTTTTTTATTTATTTTCCATATTTGGACAATTACGGAATGTGTTGTGTTTATGAAAGCTGAAACTATGAATATTTTGGTGAAACCTTCTTGTATTTAATGTAATTGTTTCACTATAATACTTCTATTCGAGAACGATTCACGTCGGAGTCGTGTCGGGAGGCTTAAGTTGAATCAATTAAACGTTTGGTAATTGCAAAAGATAAAAGTGTACAAGGTTTTATCCTATAATAATATGTCGTCCTTCGTAATTTAGGGACCAGACAATGATATTTAGATGGATAATATTTGTAAGGACGGATTTAAAACTTCTTAAGTGTCATTTGTTAGTACGCCTCATTGTTCTATATAAACTTTGTGAAATCCATTCAGTCCCGGGATGAAAACGTGAATCCGTTCTCAAAATTCGTTTTCATGATTGAATTGTGTGACGTTGTTTATTCCAGTTTTCTTACATTAATCTCATGTATCGATGTTATCTACGTTCGAACTTTCAATAATGTTATTGTATTCTTGTCTTTCATTATCGCAGTTGATTTTTATACTTATAATTAAATTTCGCAATGTATATAAACATTTACCTATCGTTACAATAAAGTATATTCGCTGTTCTGTTAAATTGTTTGTGCATATATTTTTGTGTACACAATGGATAAGAAAACACCGTTGCTCCGATGTTGAGTTTCATTTTCGTAACCCGTTTTTTGTTCATTTCACAATTCATACGTAGGTACCCTACCTACCCTAATATTAAATCAAAAAGTGTAAACGTCTAATAGTGCAACGATATTAACCGCTTATTTTAATATGACATTTCCTCCGACAGACGTCATGCTTGAATGACGACTTGAAAGGCAAATCAAGCGCACTTTTTTAACATTCGAAATATAAAATCATTCATATCGTACACAGTACCTACATCTAAATTAAACAGGAAATAATATGCTTGGTAAGTAATATTAAATATCTATACAGAAATCAAAACATGCACGCGACAAATAAACCTATCGACTGTGATTGAAATCGACAAATTGACTTTAAGATACAAATAATTCTAGATGGTAATAAGAACCGTAGCCTAACTTCATAACTAGAAAAAGTACTACAGATAAAATGTCGAGCGAATTATTATATCGAGAATGCTGCAACTATTGCTGTGGTTAGAGTCAAAGAAGCGATACCGAAACGATTAACGTTATTATTATTCGACAATCACCACGATGCTCGTTGCAATAGTAATCGGAATCGGAATCGCTTCTGGCTTAGAGGTCCTTGGGTGGAGAAAAAAATGTCATGTTTCAACTTTAGGTGTGGCTATTTCGAGACACGCATTGTCGAAAGTTTGGCAGCCGCCCAGCGGCGACCTGTGACACTGCCAACCTCAACAGAGGTTAGTGTCCTAAAAAACTGTGGAAGGAAAGGCCAGTCATGCTAATGGCCCGTTGTTATCCGAGGGACTCTTTTACCTACAATGTTGAGGATGGTACACTAACATAAATGCATACATTTATACATATAGTCTATATTTCCAAGTCTATCACAAGGCAGGCAGGAAGCACTAGTCTATATACACTAATTTAGAATTTTTAGTAGTGTCTCGGAGGCTGGAATTGTGCCCGGTGTATGGCAATAGGCTCACCACCTATTCCATGGGACTTAAACGTAACTGGTTAAACGTGGGAGTGTACTGCAGTCCTTTGCTTACCCCTACGGGGATTACAGGCGTGATTTTAATGATATATAAATATATAAAAGACATAATATATCAATAATAAAGAATTCCAATGACGGACGTAACTTATGCATTATTTTGGGTCCCATTGGTCTGAACGTTGATTGAAATATTAGCTCAAGTAATTATTGATAATTTAAAGTACTATACAAAATTTGGACCAAAGTACGCCAACCAACAAGAACAATAGAAATTAACAAATACATCTCGTTTACAAGATCATCAATCGCTCAATAGTCACGTGGTCGACACCATGACAACGGAACAGTAAGTTGTCTGTTCATTTTGTTATTTTGTAGAAATATCAGCGGCGTGCCAAGAAACTGCGCATTGACAGATGTGTATGTGAAGTGTAAAATGATCATAGAAATTTATGTGGCGTTACAAAATGTTTATCTGTTTTTTACATCGTTACAGACCATTGGTTTAGATTTCAGTCTTCCAAACGGTTGCTTTGGGATTCAAAATCTGACATACATTCTGCTATCAGAAAGCTGTAAAAAACCTGTGCACCTTGAAGTTCTCTATAATTTTATCGAAAGCCTATCAAATTCGAACTTGGTCTGCGCGGTAAACAAGCGAACCCTAAAAAGTTGGCGATAATGCTGACGAAATAGTAATGTGACAATCATATCCCCGCAATCGTGCCGCCTTAAGCTATTATAATAACAACGCTTCATACTCATAGGATTGTGATATTTCATCTACATGACGTAAACGGCCGGTTCATCAACAGCGACCTCGCTCCACCCTTGGGTAGGTGACAACTAGTAGAAAAATTTCACGATCATATCTGCTTATTGGCGGAGGCGTTAGCATTCAAGCCAGGTTTTTAAATTTGTACTTGTTTATTTTTATCACATGTACTTAGGGTCTAGAACTTCCCTATTAATTAATCTTTAACCCGTGTGACTCATTCCCTTATTCTAAAACCGTACTAACAAAGTTTACTAGTATCCACTTGTTACTGGAATTATAAACTATGTTCAGGTACTGGTTCCCAGGAAAGCTGTATCCAGGAGTTGACTGTTAAAGAATTGCAACGAGATAAAGACTAAAGTTTTACAAAATGATTCTCCTCTTTATAGAGTTTCTAAATGGAAAAAATCTAGCACACAAACATTATATTGGACACATGTGTTCACAAATTGATTATTATAATCGTATCATGACACAATACACACAGTGCGCTATCGGACAGTTGAAAAATGAATGATTCAATTGCCCACTCAATCAGGTGGCTAACCCCACGGTGCGATTTAGTACCCACCGATATTCGGCTATTCGTAACAGTACTATGAATATTATGGAGCAGTTAGAAGGAATATTACCCAAACAAATGCGGTTTTATTCAAAGTACTCCACATTACTCCATTTTTAACAGCCGGTGACTAATGGCAGATAATTAATGATTAAACGAACTTACCTGTACGTGAAGTTCAATCATAGTGATACTAAGGCCGAGTCTTCAATTTTAGTACCTGATAGATGTATATTACACCATATTACATGTAGTAGGCAGTAGGTGTCACCTTTCTGGCACTTAATTGAGAATATATTTTACGGATGGGCATATTATCCAGTAGGTATGCACTATCAAGAAGTATACCAGGACCTTCATTAGAAATTATGTTGGCGTCGTTATCATCTAACGCAATGAAACAGTATGCCGTTTGCTTTAAAAAATGGTGGAGTTTTTGCAGTAATCCTGCATCCATACCGTGGATAATATGTTTTTAATGCAACTTTACAAAGAAGGATGTAAGTATGGAACATTAAATTTGAGCAGGTCAGCTCTCTTTCTTATATTAGGTCAGTCAATAGCTAACAAAGATAGACTGAAGAAGTTTTTAAAGGTGACTTTCTACTGCGGCCTCCAAATCCGAAATATAACAAAACTTGGGATACAAATAACGTACTAAGTAAACTAAGTACGCGGTATTCTAATGGCAAGTTGTCCTTAAAACGTCTCTCGAATATACACAACTGTAACAATTAAGACATTTAATTAACCGTTCCTATAAATTCACACGATCCTCTTATCGAGCAAGCATGTTGTCTATATCAATATGAAGCTTTAATTAAAACATTTAGATCATACTCAATACCAAAATAACTCATTTGATAAAAATACTATGATAAATATATCTTTTAATAATAATATTGATTAAAGCAAAAAAAAAGTTAACAAAGAGTTGTCATCAAATACGTCACAGTATTTGTTCGATAATTGTTTACAAATCGCCTTGGAAACCACGCGGTCTTGCATGTTGTGATAATAATGGAATAAAATAATTTCGGAGGAAACCTTATACAGATCAATAAAGAGAGGGTAATTTAACTGGATCACGCGATATGGCTGAATCTAAGGTACGCCTCGGTTCCTGTCCCTTTGCGATTTAATTAATGTTGTTTACGTGACATGCGAATGAGGGTTGGTACGGCGAAGCCTGCGCCCAGCGTACCTGTACACAGTGTTTTTATTATTAGCCTTTCAAATGCCAGTGAAATATACTTTCATGTTGAGCTCGTAATGAATGATGGGAGTTATGCTGACATTTTAATGTACGTTTGGCATGACTTTAAGCGATTTGCTCACTGTGAAAGAGAATTCGAATTTCACATTGGTTGGTTTCGACTTTTCACGAAAAGATCTAATCTTGTTGTGTAATCACGTTGTAGGTTAAGCATGCTAAGAACGCAAAGAAAAGTGTCGAAAAAGTTGATGAGGAAAGTTCGAGTGGATCCAGCGGTGAGTAGTTAGAATTACTAAGCCTTAGTCCATAAAATGTTACCTTTGTTACATAACGTGTTCATTATATAAAGTCACCCATTATTTACTAACTTCACTAAATTAATGGTCGGACTCATCATTCTGACTGTTGAATGGCAAGTTATGAACTCGACCAAGCCAATGTTTGGGTGATGAGCACTTTTATTTATTCTGGATCTGAATGTTTAAAAATATCTTTGAAGTAGACGTTTAGAAATGCACGTAGATATTTGTCATCTTTCTACTTACTTTTGCTTTATCAAATTTGATATCAGATGATTATGCGTTTATTGTAAAAGATATTAGATTTATTACTATTGATTAAATAATAGTAATTCATACTGAATTTGTACGTTTTCCTCCAGTAAGTGACAATGGCAACGACGACGAAGATGATCAAATAGGGCATGCCGTTGGCGTAGCACCGATTACTATAAGCAGAGAGGAATACCTGCAAGCCTTTAGAGAACTAGCCTACGACCGAAACCAGCTGCAGATAAAGAACAACCTCCTGCACAGGCGCCTGGCTGAATATTTCAAGTAGGCACAACTCGAGTTTTTTGTTTTATCTGCATTTACGAATGCGTTTAAATAATTCATGATATAAGAGAACAAGAATACTTTAGCATAGAGAAATTAAAAGTAGTTGCAACGGAGACTGGAAAATACTTATTTGCAACAATATGTACAGATATGTAGTATGTTTCGTTGAACCAATTGAAGTACTCGAACAACCAATTACGCTAATGTTGTACAGAAAATGTAATACTGACTAAAAGCGTAGTCATTACACTTTAGTCTTAAAGTATTGGTATACTTTATATGGGTACTGGTGTACCTATATCTGTAACCGAAATCTATTTATTTCGTCTGAATCAATTTGTTTAGTTTATTTTAAAGAGAACTTAAATTATTGTTTTTATTTAATTATATACATATTTATTTATGAAATTACATATATTTAGTTGCATCTTTTAAATTTCTTACCAGTAATTCTAACTTCTCTCTTTCTCTTTACACAGTAATACACTTATGTATAACTCGCAGAAGCTAACTAGTCGCTTCACTATGATGACTTAATAGCGAGGTATTGAGTCGAAGGCGGGAACGGTAGGCATCGCTACTCATTGTCAAATGACGGAAGGACACGCCACACAAATGCTGAGTTAATTTCTGCTTGTTACATGTAAAACCTGAAATGTTAATTCGTTGACCTAATTAATTTTATTATTACAGGAAAAGAAAACTCGATCACGTTCTAAAGCCCTTGGAAAATGCGAGTGATTTAGAGGACAAGTACCAACAAAAGCTGTTCAGTTACGAAGAACTAAAAGAAAAGGAGGAAAGGGAAATGGCCGATGTAAAAAACCACTCATTTTATGGAGTTATATTATTTATAAATTTTGGTGTATAATTCTGAGAACCATTTACTTTGTTGTTGCCTGTTACTACGCGTACAGCCAAGAGTTATTCTGATCACGCTGGAATTAACCGTAGTGTGAAGATCTTAAACTAAATAGAAACTAATAATTCAAAATACATATACATAATGTATTTTCTAGAATTTTCTAGTATAAAATTTAAATTACGAGTATGTCACATACATAAATATAACATACCTTCAGCAGAGTGATATCGATATGTAAGGGTAATTGTTATATCTACATGTAGTTTTAAAACACTACATACATATGTATGTACAAAATAGCAGATCAGTTTAGTAATATATTAAACATTCAATTCGTTTATTATTTTAACCTAATTCCACATCAGATAAAGTCCAAACTCGGAGCAGTTGAAAGTCAATACAATAGCAAGTTAGAACATGCGGAGAAGAAATTTGAGGAACTCCAGACGTTAGAACGGAACACAGGCACCGGTCTGATATATTCCAAAAAGGGAAAACCGATTGCTGATAAGGTACAAATCGATCCATAAATATAATCGAAAGGTGAATTGAATGACAACAGTGTTACTACACTTGCTGTACTAGGATTTAAGCGTGCTTTGCGGACATGCGACAACAATATATTGTGTTGTTATTAAAATTTAATTAATCTCTTTTTAACCCCATCAAAGTTCTATTTACTATATCAATATAGTTGCTGATAATATAAAATGGTGATATACATATTTATGGTAAAATTAATTTTGCACATCGCACTACAAGAATATGACTATTTCGTGAATATTGAATATAATTCGCGGGTACAAAATTGACTACGGTTATTTAATTAATGCCCAATATTATTTTCAGACCGTACATAGGCTTTTGACTTTACAAAAAAGCAAAACAGAACAGCTCTCAGCGCTGTGGCTGCGCTACATCAGGGTCAGAAACGCCGTTGCTGAGCTGGACGCCATCGTCCGCAAGCTGGAGATGCTGGGGCCCGGTCTTTACGTGGCTCAGTACGAACAGCTGTACATCGACAACCAGAACTACACCACTAAGATTGAAGGTCCAGGACATTTAACTATAACTTACAATTTTCCTTTTCATTTAGGACTATTGTACCAAAGCGACTTGGCCAGCACGGCATGCAATAGCTTAAACCGCTCTCATTTCAAGAGGAGACCCGTATGTAAGAGTGGAAACATACAAAGGTTGATGATAATAATATTTTGTTCGGCACGTACACAACTTTTCATCACAAATTGTTTTGGCCTTAACATTTTGGAGTGGGAGATTGGATTCCTCATACGCACGAATAACTGCGTATTGTGCGTTTTTACGTAATTTTATGCTCCTTTTACTCAGGAACTAATTTAGCTGTAATGATAAAAAAACTCGAATCATATTTACACACTTCTAGTTACCTACCTACCTAAAAATATTTATGCTTCAAAATATTTATTTAAATTACGTCGTCCATTTTAACTCCAAATCTATTAAACGAGCGACGTGGGTACCTAACTATGTACATATTTAAGTGTCCATAACCAACAGAGCGCGAAGACGAGTTGATAAGGAACCGCGCGAAATGCACAGAACACAACCAGATCTTGGCCCACATCAGGGAGAAGATGCATCACACTAACGAGGTCATTGATTTTACGGAGTGCGATCTCGGCGAAACTGAGATAGAGTTCCTTAGAGCGAGGGAAGACTTAAGTGAAGTCAAGGTCAGTTGATGCGATTTCGATATAATTGTTGTTTAGATTATTCCACATATTTGATAATTAAAACCCTAGAAGCACTAGAAGAATATTTTGTTAATATCTGCATTATATCATCACGCCCAGTTTCCTTACAGGGTAGCCAAAGATCACCGAATACCAAATATTGAAAATTATGTAGAAAAGAAGTCTAATTAAGAAAAATAATAAGTGCAACGATGTGAAAAATAGTAATTTTAAAATAGTCTAATTGGTGTACGGGTTATAGCGGACATTAAGTAAGAAAGTTATATTCTACATAATAATTATATTTATTTCTTACTTTGACGATGGCACGCGTGTTACGCAATTATGTATTATCAAAAGTTTAATAATAGCACGATAAAGTAATCCACTGTAACCCTACCGTGCGTTCAGTCCATATTTTGTTAGCCATTATTAATTAAATATCATTTTAATAGGATTTGTTATGTGAAACGATGACGGTATAGAATTTATGAAAAGATTGAATATATAACAAACACGTTAGGTCTGGGATGGACAGGGATAATTGGCATTCAGTGCTCTCTACTTACCCCGTAAGGGAGTTGACGTGATGATATAGTAATTGGGTGACTTCACCTGTTACATGTTCGTTCCCGCGCAGAGCCGCCGTGACAAACTGCGCTGGTCGCTGGAGGGCGAGCGACTGAAGGCGGGCCTGCTCACCAGGAAGGATCTGTTGCGTGACTTTCAGAACGCCATCGACGAGGTACAGCACGACATTCCGCTCATGCTTCGTTCAATTATTAATGTATAGTGCCATAAGGAAGCGTACAAATGTAGACGTTTAAATACATATATTATTATAATAAGCATGTTTTCCGCAGAAACAGTATAGGAATTGTTGGTTCTTCTTTACTTAAATATCGTCTATTCTACGTTTCTTCTATTGCCAAAAGTACACGAACCTATTATTAAATGTTATTTCTTGGTGCAGTTAAGTGCGTAGTTATTATATGGTTGTCATATTAAATAAGATAAATCAAATAGAGCTCACTCTATCATTAGTATTAGATATGGTTTTGTTTTGTGTAAGCACAATATGTTTTATTATTTCTTTATTATTCTATTTTAAGCTTAAATTATGTTTTTTCTTCATACAAATTTATTTATTAGGTAAATCAACTACGAACTAGAAAGGAATTCCTCGAAACACAGATAGCCCAAACGACCAAGGCAGTGAGAGAAGCACGAAAACGTATGCAAATCCATCACGCCCAGCGTCAGGAACCAGTTGCCACTACTCCGTCACAAGCGGCTTTTGAAAGCAATTAATAATAGAAAATCTATTTTAGCCTTGATAATTCATAATTACCATAATCATCATCATCATCATGTCCTGTGCTAGGTCGGTACTGCCACTGTCCACTGCTAATCGGTAAAAAAACCCCCTTTATAATTTTTACAACAGTGACTTTTTCTATGTATACCTATTATTTACACGGTCCTTAGATCAAGGGACATTTAAATCTATTCTATATCTTTCAATGTCTATGGTCCACTTTTTGTGTAAACTCAATCTTCGTAACATTAATTTTCAGTATCGCGTATAGTGGACGCAGAGTAAAAATTTTTAGAAATTAGTAAACGTGAAATATTTTATTCTAGTATTATGATGTTGGTTTTTATTCTTTGTTTGCTTTCGGGTAACTCTTGTTCAATGTGTAAAAAAGAATTTACTAAACTAATTTTCATATACAGAGTTCTGTGTAACTAAGGTTTAACGCTTCTCATTCGGAAATGAGACCTGTGTCCAACAATGGAACGAAGAAAGGATTGGTGATGATGACGCAAAGTACCTGACTTCATGTAACGTTTGCGATAAAAATCTAAATTCTAAATAAAAATGTTGTGTTACGAAAATCGGTGCGTTTCATTCAATATTCCTTTTTTCAGAATTATATTTTAATTAATGACATCCTCATCTTAACCATCAAATGCTTTACCAACAATAAAACAACATGGCCGTAATATTGGACATAAGTATAACAAAGATGCCCTATAATAGCGTATCTATGTATTTCCTACCTTTTCATTTATAATATATATATATTTATGTACATAAATTAGTGGGAAGACAGGTATTTTACCTTCATTACGTGAACAAAGTAAGCTCGGGAGCTTACTTTGTTCTTCATCTCACGAAGTTACAATATATATTATGTGAAATGTTTAATTTACCT
The DNA here is from genome assembly GCA_018244795.1 of Parelbella ahira ahira. Classification (NCBI taxonomy): domain Eukaryota; kingdom Metazoa; phylum Arthropoda; class Insecta; order Lepidoptera; family Hesperiidae; genus Parelbella; species Parelbella ahira. The sequence goes on from DWME01000598.1 coordinate 23,029, forward strand.
GGTTTTTGTTGAATAGCAAAAACGTAAAAGAGAATCTTCGCTCGCTGAGCTTATAATGTATGTACCTATCTTGGTTGGTATTAAGAACTTGAGACAAGGAAGTTTATTGTTAGACAAACTGACAAGTAGAGAGTTTATTTGAAATATACCTGTAGTAATAATATTCTTGTCAATGTTGTACTTAATTGAATCATTTTGGTTCAGTAAGCGTTGCACTTAATAAATTTTTTTGGGCTGTATTAAAAGTCCGTATATGTAAAAAGGTTGTATTTATTACAAACAAGACTAGGGACACCGGTAAACATAATTGTATGTTAAATCTAACTGGTTTTGCGTTTATTCATATTACACTATTATTAAAAATACAAAGGCAAAAAATAATGTACATAATCCTCGTATCTACATAATTATATGAAACCAGTTTTAACTATTGACCGTTACTACAAGATTTAGAAAATTATGTTACATCACGCCTGTATTTCCCAAAAGGGGTAGAAGAGTGTAGTACACTCCCACGATTTACCGATTACGTTAAAAATTAATAAGTAAATCAAATAATGTCGTTATTGGTGATACGATGATAAAGCTCTATAATTTGTCAAAATGAAGAACAACATTATATTCGTTTCGTTACATGTGACGGGTAGCCAGAAGTAAAATTTTCTGATGAAAATATAAGTCGTAAAAACAAACTGCCACAACCCTCATAAAGGTTATCCAGGGTACAGAATTGCTCCCGTGGGAGTTATAGGTTTTTTCATTTGGTTACAGACGTTACATTTAAAACAATTAGCATTATTATGTAAAACATTTAGCTTTCACAGCTACTATGAAAATCGTCAATGGCTTATGGACGTTGCAGAAATAATTCCATAATACCTATGTTATTTTCGATACGATACTTAAGTATAATATGGAACATAAAAGACTGAATTTGAAGTCGAGCCAGTTTAATGATATGTGTTATCTAAATTGGTCTTTTATTCATCTTATCTAACAACTTATTTATCTTACTGAACATCTTAGCAGCGGTATCAAGGACATATCATACTATTTTGTACATTTGACATAACAACTATAGACAGAACACAGGGTATATTGTCAATACCTATTCTATAAATCCGATTTCGCATCATCAATTTTCTTGGTATCAGAAAGCTTAACAGATTCTGGTTGTTCTGGGACATCTCCTCGGATGATTGGTCCGTGCTTCCAGCCTGCTGGGTAGCCGAACTGCCTGACATCGTCCCACCATTGCTGCTTGCCGTCCGCCCAGATGCAGTAGACCACGTTGGTGCCGACCAGCACCGCGAAGCACAGCCAGAAGGCCACCCGCCATTCGCCTAATGTCGACTGTAATTATATAATTATTGTTACGCAATCTGACATTTTGACTTCTTGAAATATTGCTTACCTTAAAGCCTCTTGCTACGTTTACTTTGCATTTAAAAGGAAATTTACATATGTATATTTATTTCAAAAAACAATATTATTATAACAGGAACCAGCTCAAAGAGAAACTTATATAACCTTTATCTAATCGCCGCTGGCCAGACAGCGTTTGTACCCCTGAGGATTAAGTAATCCTGGATGTGAAAAAAAAAACAAAAATAGCGAACGATTTGAACTCCCTAATGTAATCAGGGTAATCAGCGGAATCCGACAATTGATCAAATCCACTTCGATCCCTTCAGAAGGTGTGGGAGCGGTAACGAGTGCCCATCTAACAATATTATAGCCATTAATGTTTTATTTTCCACCGTATTTGTAAAAGTTTTGGTCAATAACAATGATTCTAATTATGTCTAAAACGAGTGAACATGCAGTTGTTATAGATCGAAGACCTATATAATATTTGTACAAAGTAACGTAATATTCTATTTGTGTTCGTATGTATATTCTAGAGAATACTAGCGTGTATTTAAACTAAAAAGCTTTAAGAGAGAATTTTTCACAAAATATATATGTAAGAAATACTCACGTTGGGTGTTAGTAAGCCAGTGATGTAGGGCGTCAAGATACCAGCGAAGGTAGACGTGGTATTGACCAGCGACGTGAGGCTGCCGGCGTAGTTCGGCGCCAAGTCTAACGCGTTCACCTGTTTCATTACACCTTATTGTTTATGCATTCTTATATTTTTAATGTTATATTATGTTATAGAGTTTGGTGGCATTATGAATTCATTCATCGCCACCTAGCCATCCGGTTCTAGGCCTTTTGAATTCAACTACATCCAGCTGGAGTCTACATATGTAATAAATTGCTATTATTTCACGTCATGTCACGCTTGTAATTTCCGAACGGGCAGGCAGATGAGTGTAGTAGGTACACTCCCACGTTTCCCCAGTGACGTTTAAGTCCCATGGAATAGGTGGTGATCCTATTGCCTTACACCAGGCATTAATCCGGACTTCGAGTTACTACTAGAAATTCTAAATTAGAAAAATCCAATAGTACCCGACCCGGGATTTGAACCTAGGACCTCTCCGATTGGCAGTCGCGCTTGTAACCACTCGACCAACGAAGTATTCATCATAGTTACATAGGTATATTTCAATTATTTGAAAAGGTTGGGAGTCTTGATTGCTATCCCCTTTGTAAGAAAGTTCTGCATTTTGAAAAAACTAACATTTTGTTACACCTGTGTATGAACTATACTCGTCACTTTCTTGCTGTGCCTATATTCCACAATATCTTTTATCCTGATGTTCTCTTGAAATTACCATACATACCTTCATGCCAGGATAAAATCCTCCCATCAGAGCCATTGAAAGGATGAAATACACCATGGCCAGGTCCCGGTTGCACCCCGAGTAGGACGCGAGGACGATGAAAATAGCAGGACCGGTCGCGGCTGCAAGCAGACAAACCAGATAATGTTAGGATATTTTTAGAAATATTAGAATGAAAAGAGTCACGGGCTCCATTCTCATGCCGAAACCAATCTCACCTACACATGATGCAACGTACAGACGAGGGTCGGCGACCGGCTGACAGCCGTATAACGTAGACTATTTAGGCTCGGCTCAATACCCTGGCCACCGTTTCTTTGTCATCTCCAACCCTGGCATTGGCATATATCCCCTTTGGGTTAAGAGTAACATAAACGATACAACAAACATTATATTAAATAAAATTAGATGGGTATTGTTATAGACTGCGTCGTTGGTTAACCGGTTGCAAGGGCGACTGCCGATCGAGAGGTCCTGGATTCAAATCCCGGGTCGGGTACTTTTGGATTTATCTAATTCAAAATTTCTAGTAGTGATTCGGAGTCTGGAATCGTGCCCGGTGTATGGCAATAGGCTCACCAGCTATTCCATGGGACTTAAACGTAACTGATGAAACGGGGAAGTGTACTATACTCCTCTGTCTACCACTTCGGGGATTACAGGCCTAATATACCTAACGTTTTTTTTACGTTTTTATATTTTTGACATCATACTCTGTCAGATAAAGGTAATCTAGACACATCCATTCCATGACTATACATCATAGTTTCTCGGCTAAAGGTAATTAAGACGTATCCAGCTTGTGTCCCAGTTACCACAGTTTGTCGTTATCTATAGAGTGTGTCGTCGTACCGTTTCAATGCGAAGTCGCTCACTAATTGGCCACGGTAGCGGATATAAGCAATTAATACCGTCAGTTAACTCCCGACATCCATTACGAAATGCCTTCGATTACACTTGTATGGCCCGTTGGTGCAGTGGCTAGTGAAAATGACTGCTGATTCCGCCGTGGATTCGATTCTCAGCCGGGACAAATGTTTGTGTGATGAGCACATTATGAGTAATTTATTACCACTTCAGAAACATAAATTCATTCATGTTAAGGATCTACTGAGTCATTCTGATTTTTCCATAATATCTACTATTCAGGCGCTCGCTTACACGCGTAACCATTCAGTTTAAGCAATATTAATACACTGCTCAACAGAGAGTGTGTAGCTACTATGATCGTAAATAGATCAAAGAGAACTCAGTTGCTGACGGTTTACTCACCACATCATTATCACAGCGGTGGGTTTATTTGCAACAATGGCTGTTACTTGTTTAATGTTACTATTATTATGTATTACATTGTAATATAAACAACAACAAAAAAGAGTGAATAGGCATTTTCTAGGCAAGCATGCTACATTTTAGGCCGCATCTCGCTTTCCATCAGGTGGAATTGCGGCCAAACGCGAGCCTATTTCTACATAAAAAAAAAAACAAAAAAATAGATAAAGTCAAGGATAAAGATATATGGCACTACGTGTCCTATACCTAACCCGTAAGGTAACTGGCGTGGAGATATGTGTGTATAAGTAGATAATGTCAACGACAGCGATACCCAAACAAAATCATTCATAATCTCTATGGTAATACTCTTATTAATGAATCATGAATAGATTACAGTCGGTGATTCATTTGATGTAATCGTCCGCTCATTCAATAATTTAAGGCACAAAATACGGGTAAGCTCGCAAGTAACAAGGGCTGCCGGAGCACGCCCTTTGATGACTAATAATGTAAATACTAAATAGTTAGTGTCTTATGGAAATAAAGATACTTATACATATTCATATAAATTTTGCAAAAACTGTATTAAATGGGTCTTTTCAGTGAAAAATCTGATTTAAAAAGATTATTGGAATTATCCGCCGTCAATATTCTGTCGTTTATTTACTTATTGTAAGATAATTTACTCATTACAATAGATTGAAGTTACAGATTCAAAGGATAATTCAAGTCATTTATCTTTTAAAAGTAAATCAGAACTTACCGATAGTAGTATATATGATCCTGCCAGTCTTGATGGTATGCCAGCCTTTCTTGATGGAGCGGTCGCAGATATAGCCGAATATGAACGAGCTCACCCACATGGCAATATAGGGCAGCGCAGTGAGGATGCCGGTAGTCTCTATGTTGTACTTGAGTACGTCGTGGGAGTACTTGGGTAAATCTGTTACCATTGTGTAGTAGCCCCAGTCATGGCCAACCTGACAGAAGACGACATTGGATTACCATAGTGATTACTTGACTGATGATGATGTGCATACTATATTCATAGAAAGAAGAAGCTTAATTCTATTACCTATGTCAAAATTAATAACCTTGTACCTATATAACTATATTTTTACAAGTTTAACAAATGGTTTAAATAAAATATAAAATACCTAACGTAAAAAAAATAACGTACGAGTAACCTCACCCATACATGCACTATGCCACAAAGGAGTAGTCAAGCCAAGTACCTTTGTTAAAATATTTCAGTCTGACTACCCTGGTAAAGGGTTAAAGTTGAACTCATCATTTAAAACCAGGTTCGAGAATTTAAATATTCATTGTGTGTCTGAGACCATGTACTCGTACTTTTATATCACCTTACGATGCAAATGACTCAGTGTTTAATATTTTGAACTAAAAATAGACAGAGGAGATAAAACTGTTTTTATTCGCTTATTTATAAGCTATACCATTTTTTTCAGATAGTCTCATCCAGTCCATTATTTGCGTAAAGGTTATCTTAGAATATGAATACCACTAAGTACACTTTATTTAAGCACACATATAAAAAAATGGAAAAGGTATATCAATCTTACATATTTTGCACGATATACAAAGGTAGATACGAATTGTACAGATATTTATGTTGTGGCACCAATTTATAGGAACGGGAATTAATTAATACGGCCCGGTATCGGGACTTCGGGTATTCGTTAGTCGCTTTGCATTTAATTACCTTCGTAAGGCTTTAGCAACTAGACGACCGTTGAGAAGAAATTACGCACGTGACTAATTGGCTTATGGCAATATACCTACCTATGTGTAGTTTATTTATTTAGTCTGCCAACAATTGTTACAAGATACATATTTAAGAGATGTAAGAAAGTATTTATTACATCTATATAACCTATTACCGATAAACACATGTAAGGGCTATATGTAAACTACACTGGTACAGTGAGTAGCTATAATATTAATTAGTAATTCGTAACATCACGCCTGTAATCCCCAACGGTGTAGGCAGAGGGGTGTAGTACACCGCCATGTTTCTCCAGTTCAAATATGAATGTTGTAAGAATTTCGCTTTACAGTATGTACCTACATAGATTTATTTATTAAACTCTCTTCCGAAATGTTTAATGAAAATATGGAATAAAGAAAAGGAAAAAATCTTTAAGTTACAACAATCTTATAGTTCTGATTACGGATATATTGTATCGTATAAACTGACTTTGTGACATATATTTCTGTTATAATGTCATAATGTCATTTTCTGACATTTCTGACAAACAATTAAAGTACTGTCTAGATCACGTAACCGTTTACTAACGTACATAGTCAAGGAATTACACAAAAGTTTATATGCATTTACGTGTATAAGTACCAATCGTAAAAAAATAATACTCAAATTGCTAGAACTATTTTTTGCATCCCACTGCTGGACACGAGTCCCTCAAACAATAAAGACCCAGAGTATAATTCGTTACATCGCTCTAGCGACTACCATCTAACGATCGCAGTTGGATCCCACTACATAACGTGCTCTGTGAAGCATGGAATTCTTCGTCAAAATTGCTATTAATTTTCACTCGTCCCATGCCTGACCGAGTCTAGCATCACATATATTATTCGTAGATCACATGCAGTTTGCAGATTGGTCAGGTATCAACGCACTCCGTCATTTTTCCTGCATCTCGTATTAAGGCGCTAACCGATTGAAAGAAAAACTGACACATCTGCTACGTAACGTGAATAATAACATAAAATGTCCACATTAAAATACTTAGCCTGAACAGGTTTTGAGAAGTACTGTGCGGAATAAGTAAGGACATGTTTGTTACACACTAAACGAATCTAAGTACGCGTTTATACGTGCAAAATTTACGCACTCGTGTACACACAAATTTACACAAACATGCACTCATCTATTTACACACACATACACACGCTGACACAATTAAAGTCGCGCGCTCACTGACTCTACATTTACTGTATACGACGTAATATGCCCCACGGGTGTGATATTTATAATAGCAGTAGTGAATATACGCTTTAATGGCCACTCGCAAAAATCTCAGCCGAAAGTTATAATAGTCCCTGTATGTGACTGCGAAAACCTACCATTTTAGCAGTAGAGTCCGCTTCGCCATTTTCTTCGATTGAAACTAAAAATGGCATAATGCATACAAAAAATAATTGTTATAATATTTCAATTATTACCTACATCGAAGCTTTTTTTAACAATATTATGTATGTATGTACAATGCTTCTGACGCTGAATGCTAGTTTACGTAAACAAATATATTGGGAAGTGGTTTTCAAAGTATAAGAGGTCTTGTATTATAATATTATGGCAGACTACCACAGATGGTAGCTATACTGTCATATATATCTTCTCACTCACTCTCTGTTCAACAGTCGTGCTATATATTATTGCCACGTGTGCGGTCACTAAAGCGTTACTGTAGAAAATATAGTAATATAACACATATAATATAAAATGACATAACGCCTGTAATCCCCGAAGGGGTAGGCTGAGGAGTGTTTTCCACTCCCACGTGTCATCAGTTACGTTTAAATCCCATGGAATAGGCGGTGAGCTTATTGCAACACATCATGAACAGATCCAGACTCCGAGTCACTATTAGAAATTCTAAATTAGAAAAATCCAATATTTCCCCACTAGGGATGTGAACCCAGGATCTCCCGATCGGCAATCGCGGTTGCAACCACTCGATTAACGAGCCAGTCATATATGATGATTTTTATAATATAGATATATTATGCGCGATCTCCGACGACCTTCACATTTCAAGATGAGTATCGACTTAATAAGATTGTTGCTTAACCGGCGTAGACAAAATAAAGTGGACAGGCCTAATAAAAATCCTTAAGCCGTACAAAGTACTCACGGCGGCGAATACTAGCGCCCACACTGGCGCAGAGCGCACAATCGCCTTCCATGGAACCGGATCCTTCAGCGAGTTCGTCTCAGCGGTCGTTACATTATTGTTTAAATATGTCAGCTCCTTCTTGGATATGTAGGGGTGTGTATTTGGCGTACTATAGCAGGTGAGACTCTGGAATGGACACAAGCAAAAGTAATGACAATAGAAAATTGATGTACGATGCGACTATTGTTGGATTCAGGTAGTGCGGGAGGTCAATATATAAAATCTTGACCAAATAGTGATCTATTTGGTACTATACAGATACTAGATAATAGAGCAGTCAAGTCTCTAAAACGGGAATACGGGGATAATACGGGAATGCAGAGTGATGAAAGAGGAGCACGTCAGGTCTGTAAGGATAAAGATATTTGGCACTCTATGCTCTCTGACTACCTTGTGAAGAATCTGGTGCGATGGGATTTTAGTAGTAATAATAATGCATATCAATACTTACCCACAACACAAACCACAGGATACCAAATCCGCCGAAGAAATAAAACACATATGCCCAGTCTCTCCCATCCGCTAAAAGAACGCCTGACATGAATGAGCCGAATATGTTGCCGATCTGAGCCCCCCCGAACACAAGGGCAC
>DWME01000599.1:0-31563 GCA_018244795.1 Parelbella ahira ahira
AATCTGGCTCCACAACTGCGTGTATTTGTCGATGGCGCGATTTTTGCATCCGGTCCGCCTTTGTACCGCCACTAGCAACTTCCTGTTTGTTTCTGATCTTCTAGGAAACTGCAGCGATAAATAAGATTACCCTCGTTCGTATAGATAGCGCAATATTCAGCATTTTTAATTTTACGCTCCGTATCAATAGAAATTTAAAGATTAAAAACGTATGAAGAGACGGATGAATGTAGAAACGCGGCAGCAATGTAAGGCTAGAGATACATATGTGGCACTCGGTGCTCTCTATATACCCCGTCAGGGATCTGGTGGGAAGATATTTATGTATCCATATATAGATTAGGGTAAAGTGAATTATGTAATTCTTCTGTTATATTATTTGTTTTTATATCTATGTCCGTAGAGTTATGTTAACCTATAACGATTAATATAACTTCTATGTTGAGTCGACAAGTCAGAACCAACAACATCACAGGGAACCTTGGTGAAGCACGACGAATTTTCTGTTATAAAATTTATCTAAAATTGCGTAGCAAATAAATGAATGGTTTTAATAGCATTTTAATAAAATATTAGTATTACAAATGTTTCGTAACGCGTGTTTAATTGCGCATAAAACTTGTTACTAAGCTTGAATACATAGTAGTCTAACATTTATTATTACTACCCTTACTACCCTCAAACATCCACTCCATCATTCTATAAGAAACCGTCTGCGCTTATTGTCACGGACAGCAAGTAAGATCTTACAATAGGGTCGACTAATCCTATTACACCCTGACATTGACCAACGATTCATCAAAATGAGGCGTGATAGAAGCTTAGAAAGAGATTTTTAATATAATAACTGAAAAGGTGGTTTAAAATACTGATAATATGCTGAATAATATCGATACACAATACAACGGTCTTAGCTTGAACGTAGCTTAAGGAAGATAGGAATCTGACGGGATACCTACTTCAGAAACGTGTGAATGAAGTTTTAAATCATGAAAACGAAAAAGTCAAAATACTGTTCTTGTTATTCTAATCGTACAATCTGGTGCATCTACAAAATGTACCGTGACAACTAAATTTCCATCTGCTATAGTTCACCTTGACGTCATAATCATAGACGTTTCGTGATTAACGACCTGTCGCGGGTCAGGTCTCCTTTGTGCTCCCTTTGAAATTCAGCCACTCATTTATCAAGCTTACTGTTCCGTTGTGAAATTAACGCGCTGGTGCAAGAGACAGGCGGTGGGATTAGCGTTGGAGGTTGTGACGTCAGATGTTAGGAAGCTCTGATTTAAGAAGATGGACTTGAAGATTCGTCGCAAGATTATTGCAGTCTACTATATTAAGTAATAGGTAGGTATATAATTACTAGTGTTACCTGACAGCTTACATGAATCGTTTTATAAATAAAGTAATTATGTTGTATTCACTTAATAAAAAAATTTTAAGCAAATAAGCAGTGTGAAAAATCATAAAAAATAACTGTTGTCAGTAGGAAGTCCACGCAAATTAAAATGCTTTAGCCAGTGGAAATAAATCCAAAAATGTGATAATTAATTACAAGCGGGTGATTAGTATCAATTAATTTTAGTTATTGGGAAATGTAAAGTAATTGAAGTTACTGTAACTCGCTAGCACTTAACACCTTACCATAAGTCTCATCCAGTGCGCCGTGGTGGGCGAAATTTACTCGATCACTGATTTTGACGTATCGTTTTCGGGGTGGCGATGAAAAATGGTTCACCGGTGAAAGAGCTCGCGGCGGGTGTGCTCATGATTTTTGAAAGCCCCCAGGATGCCTCGACAATTGCTCGGATAGACAAACAAATTTTATTTATTGTGGTCTGGAACAGACGATTTATTTGTGTTGAAATCCTTTTGAAAATTTTATGCCTGAAGGTGAAGTGGTGTATTTTTCGAATTATTTTGCAATAATGTTATATTCAGTCATCAAAATTTTTTTACTTACGAAACACAAAATAAAATGTACCATTTTTTGCAAAAAAAAATGGTGGGCTTATTATACTCGTATCTATTTGAAAACCTTTCATCTTTGCACACGTTTAAATGTATAATAAACCATAAAATAATACATTTTTAAATATCCATTACGATCTAAGGTATTGACACCATATTTTCTTTGGATTTAAACAATTACTTTTCAATCTTGTCAGGTGTTATCCAACAGCAAAAGCGGAAGTAAAAAATTCGTAGACTCGTAGCGAAACTTTCGAAGAACAAGTCTCAATTCTCCATAGCATTTATGATTAAGTAGGAAACGGAACGCTTCAAGTCCATTAGCTTCCCAAGACGTGGGAAACATTGAAGGCAGGTCAGTTCCTGAATTAGTCACCTCACGCTCGGTGGCTATAGGAGTGACAGCTAACGCACGAGCCAGATTGTCATTTGTAATAGCCAAAATAACATTATCTAAAGCATTCTTCTAAACGTCTACACCATAAGATACAATTTCGCTTAAATAAACAGCATTGTCTCCTTGGTACAAGTCGACAAGTACAAATTTCAGATTTCATCTCACATGTCTCTTAGCTTCATAGATATAAAGTTGTTTTTTGGTCGATTTATGAAAAGAATGATGTGGTAAGGGTTTACTTGTGTTGTCATGTCGGAAAGCAAGTTAGTAAACAGTATGTGACGGCTGTGAGTTATGCGAAGGGAGAGGATTTATTTTCAAAGCATTGTACTGAAGCGTGAGATATGACTTGAAGTTTTTGGTTATTTGTCATTGTGTAATTTGCGTCACTGTCAAGAAAGCTCACTTCAAATCTCCTGTGATATTTTGTTGTTTCGTAGAAAAAAATATTATCTCATTTTGTAAAAAGGAATTGTGTTTATCAAATAACGGTGGGAATAAGTTAAAATTCTGTTATTATGATCGTAGGTGACTGCCTCATTGGTCAAGTGGTTGCAAGCGCGACTGCCGATAGGGAGGTCTTGGGTATGATCGTAGGTAGTATGATGTATAATATAATAATATAAATAAAATATAATGTTCTACAGATATTCCAAAGACTTTAACTAATAGCATTGTCTTACTAATTTATGTCTAACAATCACATCGAACCGCTGGTTAGCCCACGCCTCATAAGCCTTTTAAGGAATCGTTTACATTTATTACTTTTGGTGCATGTACAGATATCTTTTAATATTTAGAACCTTGTGCAATGAATGGATATCTTAAATGTAAGGAATCCATTTATGTATTTCTTGTGTCGACTCTTCAAAATATATTTCAGGAAAATATTAGAGGTAATTTAAATCTTGTTTCACTTTAATCTAGCTTGGCATAACTAATAAATTCTACGGTGCTTACATAATGCAATTTTATCTTGTTGTGATCATTCTACCGATAGTGATTTTTGATTAACTGATTGGCTGTCACGATTCAATGGGCTGTGAATGAGTTAATTGAAATTATTCAGCAACGCAATGGTCCACATTGTACAGATTTATTCGAGATTTGATCGTATGAGATAGAAATAGACTTGATTATTCTCCTTTCTCAGGCCGGTTTATTAATAAGGTTTAAGACAAATTAACGTCGTTCTCAATAATAATAATATTTTGTTTCTTCAGTTTTAAAAATTGCACAGCTTCTGTTTTTAAATATATGTATATGGATTTACAAGATTTAGTTTTTGTTGTGAAATAATGGCTTATCCATTGACATGTTCCTGAGTACTCCCGGGACGTAAGAAGATATATCAAATACGAGACGGGTAAAGTAAGACTCCAGATTGCAAAGGGTGGAGGTTAAAAACCATTTGTGAATAAACCCACTATAAATGTTTCTATAATTCATATGGTTTCAAGGCTTTCATGAAACGTGGTGGTTAACACATGTCTGTTGGCAATCCATTAGTTCGTTTTGATACGTAGAACAGCGCATACTAAACGTATTAAAGGTTAATTAATCATTTACTAGTACAACAAAAGAATTTTACCCACCACGAAAGCCGAGTTGTCCAGCACTTAGCCCGCACCATCAGCGTAATCAACCCACGATGACGCCACCAAAACTTCCCTAAAGTATTTACATTACAGACTCGAAATTAACCAAACAATATTAATCATACAAAGTCAAAGCGCCCTCCGCCCATAGCGCTGAGTACACGATAATGATATATGAGATATTTGATGATAAACAATCGGGGTCATTTATTATCTGTCCGTTATTTGACAGGCGGTAGGCAGATGTCATTTGTCATTTTCCGTGGGTCCCTTCGTTACGCCGCCGCCTACATTCGCCTCCGACGGTGGTTAGCTATCAACCGACAAAGCTGCTGACTCACAATTGAATTTAAACCTAAATACGCAACTAATACGACTCGATTTCGCATGAAGCAAAAATCAATCTTGATTGTTTTCAGCATGAACGATTATGATAGATGAAAGAGTTAGCGCTCCCGCAGAGAAGGCATAGAAACAGAGGATAGTAAACTCAAAATTGATGACGATAAGGAACTTTTTCGTAAGTAAAGTGTTATAGTACTGACTGGTAAAGCGAAACTTGTTATTGAAGATGAAACAGTAATGGATGGGGATAGGGAATGCGTGAACGATGTCGGAGATGTATTGTTATCGCGCTGTTTATCGGAATACCGACCGATCGCTCCTTTAAATAATTACCTTCTCAAAAGAATACTTCTGCTACTGGTAATATATTCATTATATCCGACATTTTACAAAGCGCCATTGGAATAAATAAAAATATTTTACGGCATATCAACGGCTGAGATTGGATCGGTTTAAGTTTTTTCGTCGCCGGTGGACATATTTGGGATTTCAGCTCAATCATTAACTGAGTCATTTCTTGTTTTGCAATTTGTTTTTAAGACAGCCATACATTTGTATTCGGACGGTCGTGTTGAAACTTATCATAATAAAAAGATAAAAAAAAACCGCAAAGTATATCGTGCCGAAAACGTGGGTTCCGCCAATTAAATGATCGTAAAACTTTTGATATAAGTATCAGAAAAGGTCAGACACTTAAAAGTATAATTCCGATTTCGTTATATCTGTATATTTAAATGCTGGCATTTAAAAAAACCAAAAGAACTAAAAAACAGAACTGCCTGGCATACAAAATTAGTATAGAAAGTATTATAATTTGATTTATAATTATAATGATTATAATACTTGACCATGTTTTCGTGTAATTAGTAAGTACATTTCTTAATGAGCTACCTACTGGCGCGCTTATTAATATTTCTACTCCCGTTTCAGTCTTAATGCAATACATATTTTAAATTATCTTTTTCAAAATGAGAGTTGTCTTTTATTTATTTTCCTTTTTTATACTCTGTGGAACACTTAACAGCCAGCCATTACGCTGTTTAAAATTTAACAAGCGGTATAATTCTCGTTCTCAATGACTCACTCGACGTGTAATGCAAAATACGTGTTAACTTGAAACGTATTCGGCTTTGGGTTCCCACGGGAGAGGATGCGGATGTTACACGACCAAATGTTTAATTTTCTGAAACAACGCTCTTTGTATTATACTTCCATTTTAGAAGAATACAAGGAGCATCCTGAGTTCAGGTTTGAGTAGGCATATTATTTAATCGCAGCTTATAAATTATGAAATCTTTCCTACGATAGTCACTAGAATCTTCTTGTACAATGACTTTCGCACTTCAATATTTGGCTTTGAGCATAAACTTAACTATTACTATATGATTGTTAAAGAAAATTTACTTTAAGTATTCAAAACAGATTTTTGCATCACATTTTTACCAAATCTGTTTCCACCCATCGCACACCTATTTCAATTCCATCCCTCGTCTTTAAAATATTCAATGGCTGCTCCTCTGTCAAACACATTCTTTAGTTCATTACTCTACCAGCACCCCAGTTAATCTTTCATTGTGCTCCAATCTACTATACGTACTCTTCACTTGCGTTACAATAGTGTCTATTAGTATAGTGTTTGGTTCAACTAATATGAATAATGCAAAGTGTTTACGCTTTCCTATATTTTCTTTCTTATGTACAGTATAAAAAATTGTGACATATATTTTTTTAGCCACAAAGTCACAAAAGGTTTATTGCAGTTTAATTTGTATTTGATATTCTATCCTACTTTGATTGTAAACAAATATTTCTCTTATACTAAGGTCAACTTTTTTTTGATTTCTCGTTACAAAATAATAGCTTTAGTGCATATGTTCTGAAAATTATACGTTTTCTTTCTCAAGTCGGTCGCAAATTTCCTTTTCATCACTCGTAGGCACGCCTTTAATATATTCAATAGCTGCCCCCCTGTCCAACGCATTCTTTACTTCATCACTCTCCCTAACACCCTGGTTAATCTTTCATTGTGCTTCGTATAAAGCATTTTGAATAGATTTTGGAATATAAATTACCGTGTTGTGATTGGTGTATCGCGGATCGTGATGGTATTCGCCTTAAAGAATATCCCTGTCTTTGTAATTTTAATGGATGTGTAGAAAGGTGAGTAACCAGAAAACAGACACACACGCATGAAATATTTCCAATTGAATTTAAATTGCGCAAAAGAAGTTCAAATTCTTTCCGAAATTTCAGATTTTAGGATATGGCTATTTTGTGAACACAGTCGCAAAATTATAGGAAAACAATGACGTGTAACTAAAACTGTTTAACGCTCACCGAATATTAATTTACTGGTATATTTTTAAGTTACCATTTTCTTATATTCAAAAGCATCATACCAATAATCATTATCCGAAGATTGAATCTTTGATAATGCTCGTAATTGCTACTGAGAGGAGCCAAAGTAAATTGCATGTCATTAAGTTGAATTTAATAAAAAAACTTGAGCATATTTTTTGTACCTGTAATGGCACAGTTCAAACGTAGAATGTGAAGTAGTCAGCCATCTTTAGTTGATGTTATTAAAAAGTCGTAGAAGTTTGTTATTTTTGATTCGGTAGACATAATCACGTCATAATGAGTTAACAGAATTTTTAAGTGATTATTTCAAATAAATGACTATCACTACTAACGTTCTTTTAGCTAAGTGCGAACATTTACTAAAGGCAAACCTTATTTTCCCTTATTTTGAAGGGTTCTTTTTCTAAACAAGATTATGATATAATTTTTATTTCTTTATTTAAACAATATATACCTACGTATTTAAAGAAAGTTACTACGCTCCTGTCTACAATTTTAGTTGTACTTACATGCATATTTTTGTGCTCATTTCATATAGGGCTAAGCAGTGACTAACAATTTCCACTAGTTACAGTCCTGGTAGACTACTTTCTCCTCTATTGCATTCATTATAGCCCGCTCGTTTATTAAAAGATTTTTTTACCCGGCCTTCTTTTAAAACGTCTCTTTTTTGATTTGTTCTCGTCACAAGTACCATTTGTCTATAAATAAATATTTTATTGAAATTACGAAATAAAGCTTCAAAAAAAAGTTCTCACTTCCTCAAAATGTCAATAGATACCCCGAGATCTCACAAGTCGCGTTAATCAAATCGAATCAATCGGCTCTAAGCAAACAGCCCGGCAATTTTTCGCGGCTCCGACGTGCCATCCATCGCGCCCGTATAAAAACGTCAGCCGACGCCGACGGTGACTATGATCAAGTGAGCCCCTCACACAAACCGTTAGGGCTTGCGAAAATTTTCTAAAATATTTTTCATAATATAACAACTAATAAAATTTACTTGCCTGTAGAAGTGTTCTGGACTACTGCCTACCCCTTCGGAGATTATACGCTTTACAAATAATTCTGTTAGTATACATTTTTCAACAATCTTTTCTTGTTTCTATTCGTCATCAGATTGACCTATTCGCTTTATGTATTTTAATGTACCTACCATTTTGGAACTTTTAATTTTTATTGACTTCCCAGATATAAGGTCAACTGCAACTGTAACTGGCTGGCTGACTTGGCAAATTTCAGCCGTATATTATGATGAACTCTCAGTCGGAGGTTGTGACACAGAATATTTCATTTTAACCGTATCGTATATTTTTACTATAAAATGATACCTAAATGACACGCAAAAAGTTAATAAAACGAAATTTTAAATAAATGTGGATACTATTGAATATTAAAAACAAAATATCTCCATAGTATGCTCTGTGTTAGGATTATTGGCGAAAACCCCCCAGGGGAGGCCCATGTTCAGCAGTGGACTTAGACACGCTAATGGTAATACATCATTATGACTTTTTAAATTTATTAAACGAGACAACTCTGTGTCGAATGTTCCTCTCGATTGTGAATGTTCAATAAACCGAAATTGTCATTGACCTTGACCTTCCTTGCAATTTAAACAACAACATTACCATTCTCATATAAAATTCCATTAATTATTTTGTAATTAGTGTCGTAAAGTTTTTATTTTCATATAATCACCACTATTTTTGGTTGCAATAAATTATGAAGGCAATAAATAGTAGAATGTACGAGTGGAGCTCAAAGTGACCATAAAAATTCCATTTACGGTATGTATAGCCTTTAAGAAATTGTATGACGGAAATGCTTGTGTCAATAATCATGAATACGATAATAATTACGTCTGTCAGTGCATAAAGCATTACTTATTAACGGTACCATTCATAAATATTTATCTTCAAGTGAATATGGTCGATTGTGACTAGGAAAGGGGTTATTAGAAATGGACATCGTTTTATATTATACAGTTTGATACTTATGTAGATATATACTAACCTAACCTAGAATATGACTGCATAAAATGGCTACAAATAATGTGATACATAATAATTTTTGCACATATTCTTGGTATATGTAGTCAATAATGAGTTATAAAGACTTTTTTTGTTGCCAAGCATGTGGTGACTCCATATAATTACAGCCGAGCCAATAACTTGATTAGTTTATGTTAGGTACTTATTTACAGTGTCCCCTTGTTATATACAAATAAATAATTACCTTTATTACTTAATGTAGAACAAAAATACGAGTAAATATGCAATGTGCAGACAAAACACAACTAATAAAAACGTAATTTAAAATTAGCAACGCTAATATTGATGCCATAAACACAGCGAATAATGACGACGTTATACTGTTAATTAATTTGAATTCTACACCCATGACACAATCGCCGCGATAAAAATAAATCAATATTTATTATCTGCGCCATCTCTTTATCACCAACCTTCAAATTAACGCTCGAACGCGATAAATTATTGAGGGGACGTTTTAAAAAAAAAATTCATCCGTAAACGTTGTCGAACGATAAACATTGTAAACGTGTAATTAATTAACAGTGTCGCTAACAAATTTTGTCTCAGCGCGACAGACGCACAAAAACGGGCATAATTTATGTATATAAACGTCTTGTTGCAACCCTACGTCGTCGGCAGGTTGAAAGAGTCACGCCGGGTGATTGATGAGGGCCGTTCGCCGCCCACACGTACTAACAACCGCCTAGAATTGACAAACTATCGCATTGTTGCCTCCAGGAAATCATAAGAGTATCTCAACAAATTTATTGCCCCGTCCGATCACTGGAGCAAAACCTTGCACACGACGATGCTCTCCATAACTCAAATGATCAAAGTTTCTTTGATGTACTAAAATCAGATAAAATGCATGTCTCTTAGAAATTGTTAATTCCTGAGCAGATTTAATGTCAAAATGTAATAATAATGGAAGCTCTTCCCATTATAAATTCTTCAATCGATCCCTTAATAGAAAAAAGTGCCACGACGCGAGCGTTTTGTGTCAAATCATCGTATAGTAAAATATATAATTTGGTAGGCCGCATTTATCTAGCGTCGTCCACAAATCCATTTACAGACATTTAAATACAAAGCTTTATATTGATAAATTATGAATGAAATAACACATCACGATTCAATGGCATCGAATCATGTTACGACAAAAAGTTGCTGTCTAACAATGGACTAATAAATATGGACCTCTATTACTCTTTTTGTATCTATTGTGCTTCGCCTCATTCTTTCTACTTCATTCGTTTCGACGGCTGCTTCGTTTTTATCTTCATTGTTATCAAGAAATACATTAAATGTTCAATCTATTCGGCGTACGAGTGAAATTTCACCAACTGTAATAATTTATGCATTCGTATCGCGCCCGAGCGCGTCGCGATACGTCTAGTCCGCGTCCATATCTCTAAATGCATCTGACACAGTTAATCCATATAAAGTTATTACCTCGCCTTTCAACTAGTTTAATTGGCCGCTACCGGCTAGTGTAAACTCGTATGTTAGCGATAAAGCAACTGAATATATTTAGGTTTTAAATAAACTTCACGCTCGCTGCACATGGACGAGAATTGCATGCACACCTGTTTTTGCTGCAAACGTGTTTACCTAAACGTTTTTCCTTGGCTGTGCTCGTAAAACTCGGAATACAAAGGACGTAGTTCTTTATGCGATCTTGATTATTATCAAGACCATTCGCGTGTATTGTGATTCTTTTGTTGAATTTTTTAATTTGTCAGGGAATTTGAGTTAAACTTTAATCTCCTTACGGCTCGTCGGGCCCTCAAATTAGTTCGGCGAGGCGTATAGGCCATAGATTATCAAGTCGCTTCTCGCTGGAGACGGTTGCCAACATCTCAATAAGCCGCTCCACATTTTTATGGCCCCTATATCCGTTTCGCTGCGTAAATACACTTAATGACCGACATTTCGTGAACGCTTTTATTGTGAAGTTTTTATTATCAAGAAAATCATTTGTTTAGTCTACGTACGGTTATTGCAAGTCAAGTCGGTGCGTTCGGGGTTTATTGGGGATACTTTATTACCCTTTATTTGCCGTCTTTAATACAGAAACGTCGAGCGAGCTTAACTCGACTCGGGCCGCATAGTAGTAATTAAATATGATATTAATCTGGTGATACAAATGCCAGTTCCGTTATAACGTTGCAGTCTTAAAAGATATTCTTTTTGATTCGTTAAAATTAAAGGAATCTCACGACTTAATCTTTAATTATTTCCTCGGTAATGAAGATAAAGTCTAGTTGCATGATACAAGTAACCTAAAGATGTTAATGATGCAGTCATCAGAAGCGACTGAGTCATTTTTCTTTTCCCGTAATTCGTGTCGCGGTGTATCATCGCTAAGCCCATTATTAAATATACAAACTAAAAATGAGCTCCATAATCTCTGTTGGCAATAAAACAGTGTCAAACCACTATAATAATTTTGAAACAGTCTATTAAGTGAATCTTTATGATAATAGCCGAACAGAAGTCGCGGCCGCGAACGAACTGTCTGTTATTTTGATACATTATCATATTTAAACAATTCGGATGATAATAGACACGTCGGGCAAAACCCTTTGGTAATATAAATGGTTGTATTATTATTTATTTATGGATTTCCTTCCTCCGGGCCAGGGGCGATGTAGCATATTTCATTGAGCGAAAAAATGCTTCGAAGTCGTGAGTTTATACCGAGCGAGATCCGGTTTGAGTACCTGAAACGACTCGGTATAAGCTTGTTGCTGCAATAATAAAGATTTATGCGACATTCGGCGGTAGCGTGTTTTGTTCTCTGTTACGAGCCGATTCGCTTTCTGCAAGATCAATAGCGCTCTTTATTGTGTATGGTGAGTTATCGTCACCGTTTGTACTTTCAGCCTCGCCTATAAATTCAGTTTCTACGCGGTTCGATTTCTTATTATCAGATTTAACATATTATACACTTTCTTTTTTATATTTCAGCTTTGGGTTTTGTCAAATAAGTCACCGTCATTGTCATTTTAAATACCTATTGATTTTATATTTTTTGCATAATGTGTTCTAAGAATATTGACATATACGTATTGTTCTAGACAACAATGTTCACTGTCAATTTTCCCATCGTCCGCCATTGCTTTGCCGACGTGGTTGTGTATAATTTTTTCAAGTAATCTCATTATTACGTTCTGAGTTGTAGCACGGTGATTAAGTACTTGATTTATGGCATGTGCAATTTGCATCACAACCAACGCTATAGCTTTTTGCTCGAAGCCGATGATTATCGTCCGTATCGTGTCGGGTTTAATGATAGTTATTTCATGACTCGCCGAGCTTGCTATCGGGGACGTTTCATTAAACTTCTTTACATACATTACTTCGGTGAATGTGTCTGATTATGTTAATACGTGCCATACAAGGCGCTCGTTTGCCATACCCTCTTCTTCTACGACCGTTAATGGATTGTTTACTGACGTACTTGGACTTATAATCTTTGCAGCTTTCATTTCGCGTTAATCATTCATGTGTATGCGCGGCGTAATGACTGCATAATAAGCGGGTATTGTTTATTTATTCGAGACGTTACAAAAAAATATAGTGAATTTTTACGGTTTCACTTGACACCTAGTAATGTTAAGAAAACATGTGTCAGTTGTGTATTGTCGTGTTTGGACGGCGCGGGTGTGCGTGCGAATAGATAATATCGTATATAAAACTAAACGGCGCGCCACAAAATTTATGAATCAGCCGGAGAGTTGCCTTCCACACAAAAGTTGTTTATTACCGCCTCGCGTAGGGTTGCTAATATATTCCCATTTTATTACTCGTCTACGGACATCATAATTTTCTTTCTTTATGCCACGCTTGAGTTTAATGGGGCGATTTATCATATTAAAAAAGTCTCCCGTTGCGTCCTTGGTTAATTTAATCGATATCCATATTGTTTATTGTCGTTTCAAAAGAACAGACGATCGTTGTTTTCGAATTGAAATGTTTTCTGGAACTTAGTGGGTTTTTAACTGACTTGTTTCTATTACATGGTTTACGTCATCGTTTAATTACACAGCAGACGCAATCGTGATCTTGTACGAAAATCTCTAATCCGCATTATTAAACGTGACTGGGCATTGGTTATCGAGTGATACACGACTCACTTCGTCCGAGAGCAATCAATCATACGTAGACAATATTAATGATGTCTGTCTCGCGTTCAGTTCTGAATCAATCATCGTGTTTCTAGAGTCATTTGGTTGTTGTACAAAGTTTGATCGTAATGCCTTCACTATAGCTTGATTAATGATTGCTCGGACATAATAACGTAATATTTAATCCGCTTGGGAATAGTCGCTCAGAATACTAACAGAATAAAAACATGACGCTATTTGATATGAGTTACGTGATCTTTAGCTAGCATTAATTATATTTTTAAATTGATGATTTATTAATGTTTTATCCTTGCATTCAGTTTTTGTTCGAGGAAAATTTGTGTTTGATAGTCAGACTTCAGTCAGATGAATAACGAGAGGTTTTGTAATCACCTGGCTAGTTTTAATGCTTATGTAACATTTTGAATTTAAAATTTATGTACTACCTATTCATTATTCCGTGAAGATTCCGTAATAACAGTCATAACTGCAGCCTCATTTTAATGTTTATTAAGTGCATAAGTACGCTGCGAAGACATTTCAAGTTTTTCGTTTGTATTTGAAATATGCAGGTCAGGCAATAAGTGAATAGGAGTAAGATGTTAATTGGTTATTTATATTTTGTTGACTGGTCTCTTGGTCAAACGATTAGTAGGTATTCCTGACTGCCTGGCGAAGGGCTGTGTGTTTGATTCTCACTCAGAACATATATTTTTGTGATAACGGATGCTTGACCTTTATCTAGGCCTAAAATTGTCATATAGGTACATGCTCATTACTTAAATGTACCTCTTCATTGGGAACTTAGAAACCTCTGTATGTATTTACTTCATCCATTGTTTGGTTACTGGATATGATTATTACAATGGAAGTTATTCAGGAATTGTTAGGAACATCTACATACATACTAATAACCTCACGTACCTAGTTACGCCGTTCCATCCGACATTTCGGTTGCAAAAGCAATCTATATTAAAACATTAACCTTATAACAGAAAATCTACATAACAAAAATATCTAGACAAATAAGATGGCAACATAATCATTATACCTATAACTAGATATAAAATTTTATTATGAAGTCGTACAATAAAAGCACGTCCATTAAATAGAAAAATATAGAATTCCTTTTGAGCATTGAAAATTGTGTTTCTAAATATGATACAGCTACGACCGTATTCATAAGCGATAGTCGTGCGAAGTGTCTTGTTATTGGTCATATATTATATCGTTCTTACAAGTAAATTGAATTCGATATAATTTATTTAAAAAATTTAAACTTATTATTTAAAATGATTAATTACTATACTTCCGTTCACTTATTCTCATGTCGATATTTGCTTGAACTACCTAAAAATATTTTATGGTTCATGTGCCTGATGATTTTTAAGTCTGATAAAAATGAAAGAGGTACTTCTCAGTTACCTTTGTAAGTAGAATAATATATTATATAGGCAATAATATACATTAAGAAAATCTTAAGATACTTCCAGTATGATCATTTGAACCTATAGTAATCAAAGTCTATAGTAGCCAGACACCTGATAAAGTACATCTGTTCCTAATACAGAAATACTTTCCTATACACTCATATAATCTTATACCAGACAGAACAAATAGGAGTGTTTATAACATAAATATTTGCCGCCAATGGGAATAAAACTCGTAACCACCGGATCAGAGATCAGGGTCACTTTAGGTATGTCCAGTGTTTGGAAAGGGCTATCCGTCTAGTAAGTAGGACATGTTAAGCATTAATAACAACACTGTTGGATTCTGATAGAATCGATTAATAGGACCGACACACTGGCATATAAAACGTTTCATCCCCATACATACTTTACATTGAGTATATATAAGTGGTCATGATAACGATGATAATGTTTATCAGAGACATGTCTACGGATTAGAATGATATCTCAGTGTTTGTGAAGTTATATCTCAGCCACTTTAAATGTAGATCGACGTTCAAAATTCAATTATATCACAATGGTTCATAAACAGAACCTTCAAATTAAATCATATCAACAGACAGTCGTCAGTCTATTTTATATCACCATTAAATACATTTCGAGTATTTCCGTTAATTAATTAAAATATTAAAATTTCTCGAGGACAGCAGATTTATCATCCGCCGACGTTGACGGATGGTTCACGGAAACCTTAATTACTTCTCACAGATCCGGATAAACATTAACGTATTAATTTCGAACCGTTTCTCATGAGGTGCCGAGATTGATATCGTTTTTTCTTATCGCGCCGATAACATTATTCGTTTGTTATCATGTATAATTCTTGTTACGTTCTTATAATTAAAAAGGGTGTTTTATAATCGAATAAAAAAGTCCATCGGTGTAAATGAGGACAATGAATTTGTTGTTCGATTTTTAAAATTTCAATGCTTAATTGTTCGGTAACGATTCGTTAGCTTAAATTGTTAATTATCATTATTAGTATATATATATAAAAGTTGTGTTCATTGATGTTTCTAAATAGACAAAACAATTGTACAATGCGGATGTTGATGGATTTGCTGCCGGTTAAGCGAAAGATTACATTCATCTACCTCTAGCACATAGGACAGGTACTGCCAGATGGGGAAGGCAGAAATCTTCGATATTTGCTTACGAGTATGAAGTAATAGTAATATGCAGAGAAAGCAAGTCAGGTCTGCGAGCACTCTCTGCTTACCCAGTAAAACAGCGGCGTGATGACATAATAATGACATAATCGTCATTAAATCATTTTGAAATTTAAACTTAGCATATTTACGAAGCTGTCCGGATTTCGTTAAAATATATATACGCGGTTAATTTAAACCTACGTAATTAACGTCTAGAATCTAGATTATATGCAATTTATAACCATAATTAGAGCCGTCATATTACCTGGCCGGCGCAGGATACGAGTGCGTCGTTAGGAGAGATCGTTAGCTCTTTTAGTATGATATTAATTGCGTATAATTAAAATATTTACCATATCTTTTTGAAATATAAAACTTTTATGTCCATAATTACTTTTTATATCGACAACGTATTTAAACCAGTAACTCAGCGCAGTTTTCTTTTGATTGCGTGTTCGGACGTATGTACACGCATACATTACGAATACGTATGTATGTATATAGTAGATATATAGTCATTATTGTTTGCTACGAAATGCGTATGGTATTTTGATGTTTTTGCATCACGCTGTTATATGTTGTAGAATATCTATGGGTGATTACAAAATACATGGTTACACATCATATTAGAAAAAAACGTTATATCACGCCTGTAATCCCAGATTGGGTAAGCAAAGGAGTGTTATTCACTCCTACGTTTTAGCCAATTACTTTTAGTTCCCAGTATGGAATAGTCGTTGAGCGTATTTCCATGTGCTGATCCAGGTTCTGAATCACTTTTAGAAATTCCAACTTACTGTTTTAAATAACTTCTTTTTACCAGTAATTTCTTTTGCGTGGAATCAGTGTACTGTTGATTCAATTGTTTATAAAAATCTAAACACAGTGGATATATCCCTGTGGTAAATTTTATTACTACGGGCGTGGTAAAGAAAGCGTGAGGTCATACAGTATTACTATCCTTACTTCTTCCCCAAAAGGATAGATTTTAAAAACAAAAGCTTATGTCCTTCCACAGTGTTCAGACTATTTCGTTATGAAATGTTATTACAATAGGCTCAACGATTCGGCCGCGAAATAGCAACATACACACAGACAGGCAGAGACTGAATTCATTTGTTATTTATACTATCAGTATGGATAAAGAAATATGTGACGTAAAATCCTTTCGCAGACAGCTAGCTACGCGAAGACGGATACGCCCATAAAACAGAATTAAACTCGGTTAAATGTTTTGCCAAACTTTTCATATTTTACCAATCCCTTCCATTCCAACCAACTGCTTTTATTAACATGTCCGAAGCTAATAATAAGGTCCGGGTTGTGTGTATAAGGATTCTTAAAATCATTACATTTATTACCATACCACTCCCCTGGACAAGCCGGTTCAACCCTGCCGCTGCGAGCATTAATACATTTTGAAATATGGCCGACTAAAGACTGTATAACGTGGAATTTACAATTCATAAAACTGAATGATATACGCCCGGCACATCGTACCACCGAACTTACGAGAACATGGCCCGCTTTAGGAACGCTATATTGAAACTAAGCTTTCTTTTTTTGTTGTCAGGTAACGTAATAGTAATAATAATGTGGCATCATACTTATATCTCCGAAGGGGTAGGCAGCAGAGTGTAGCACACTCCACTGCTCCTGTAATAGTGTTTAGTATTTTACATTAACCGATAAAATAAGTAAAGCAGATAATGCTGAAAGACAATCAAAAAGTTTAAGGATTCTTTTTAAATTTTGAATATTGCTTAGAGTGAAAATATAAATAAGAAAGTTACTTCATTATTATAGTTAACGAAGTGTTTGTGGAGTGGAAAATCGGAACTGTATAAAATAACTTCACGTGATGATTGCATCAGCAGTATCTGTGATAAAACCAAAGCTAGTTTGTTAGGAAACTGGCTTTTGGTTGGTTTTGATGTAAGCTTTCGCATTCGACATTGTCTATGTAAGCTCAACGGGTCCAAGATATATGTTACTTAATGATATTAAATGATTATTGATAAATTAATTAACAATTTTGGTATTATTTTATATACATAATTATTTCATGTGAGTAGTTTTTTTTTACAATTTCTAACGTTTTAATTAACAAGAAACTAATAAATTATATAAGTACTTAAAAGCCTTATATATACGCAATAGTATCCTTTGATATCGTGTAATATGGTTTCATTTCTTAAATGACTCGTTGAACCGCGCGGTACGTTATCCTTGGCCTCTTCTGCCACACAACAAAAAGATCAGACACTCCACCAAATCTGAAAGTGCACAATCACGCCTTTGTGTTAGAACAGTTACTCAACACATCGTTCTATTCTTGTGTTACACATCAAAGGCTCTTCCATTTATTTCTATGCTCATGACTCATTACACGGTGCCGTAGAACAATTAGCCCGCAGAGCGTACCTTACATAAACAATTAGCAAGGTCACATCCAAAACCTTACGAGTAACAAGCTTATTTATTTCTAAACGTAACATCATGCCTGTTATCCCCGAAGGGTTAGGCAGAGTAGTGTATTACGCTCACACGTTTCACAAGTTACCCCACGGAATAGGTTCCACCAGTCTCATAGAGTAGGTGGTGAGCATATTGGAGGCACCTAAATTACTGAAAAAAAAATAATAGCCTCTGGGGGTGTGTTAGTCTGCAGTCCAACACACCGTTGCTCAGCGTTGTCAGTTCATGAGTGATAGCGCCGCGCCGACGTCAGCACCTGATTTATTACTTCCGACCTCACCCTTGGCGGCTAAATAATAGTTTGGTGAAATTCGCGGCCACTTGTGGACAACTTGCGGCAGTTTTTCATCGAAAATGGTGACTTTAAGAATTATTGTGATACCACGTTATTATCACGAGAAATTATGATATTCATTTTATATTAAAAATGAGCTGTTTTAAATGCAAGTTAGGTTGTTTGCTAAGTAATTTTACATTATTGGCGTTGAT
This sequence comes from Parelbella ahira ahira, assembly GCA_018244795.1. Lineage (NCBI taxonomy): Eukaryota > Metazoa > Arthropoda > Insecta > Lepidoptera > Hesperiidae > Parelbella > Parelbella ahira. The sequence goes on from DWME01000599.1 coordinate 18,432, forward strand.
GTATGTATCGGAATAAAAATATAAATAAGTACACCAGACGTTAATATTTAGAATGTGGAAAAACACCTGGAAAGTTGCCAAGTATTATAAAAAATAGTTTTGTGAATAATATTAAGTACGCACTCTAAAATTAAGTCATTTAATTCGGATCATTACACATAACATATAACATTGTTATAAAACAACAAACGGTCATTAAAGTTTCGACGAAAGTTTCGTCAGAAATCGAACCTGAGAATATGGTCAGCAACCAGCCAAAAAGAACGTGCCAATTAGTCGTGAATCGTAAAAAAAACAAGCGAACAACGAAAAAGGCCATATGTAATTCGATCTGACGATGATATCATTAGATATGTATCTTGAATTCAAAGTAGGCAGAATCTGTGCTATAAAATTCAGACGAGTGATAAACTATGTATAAATGTTAGTGTCATTTGTATTTATCTTCAGAAAGTGTTCGGCGGCAATTCCACCCGGCGATGGAAAGCGTAGATGCGTCCTAAGATGGGGGATGCATGCCTAGGAATAGCCTATCCACATTTGCTTTGCGAAATCCCGAGTTATATACATATTTCCTGAAATATAGACGTCTCATTAAATATTTAAGAACAGATGCTATTATATGATTCAGACTCAGACGAATACGTACTTCGGGATACGGGAATCGGACCCCGTGTCTTCATCAGCCACTGGCCCAAGCGAAATATCGTTTCTTGATTTTAAAACAGAGCTTTCTAAAAGGTGACCAAAGGATGTGTTGATTGCTATCAATTCAACTGAAATAGACAATACAATTAGACGAAGGAAACTCCGTTGTCCGTTTACTCTATATAAGTTACAGTGACTCAATACAATGTACAATTTTAATTCATTTTCATCGTTTTGCTGAGTTATTGTAATCGGGTAAGTATCGTTCACTCATTAATTTCCATTAACAAACGTATCAATCCGCACCGGAATCCGGTAACAAGGTGATTTAAGTTAATTAAATTTTATTGCGTTAATATGATAAAATTATACGTACATATATTTAAATACGCGTTTATTAGGTAGAAGTGTCTATGTATATGTTGGCGCGGATGTCAGTTTGTTTATTTATTAGCTTGATATATTTAAATTTAGTTATATCATGAATGTGAAATGAACTCCCATCTGAGGTTTTCTTGGAACACTGTGACACGAGGTTCTTAAGGAGAACCGCAAAGAGAGCTTTTCTTTAAAGCTGGCAGAATATTGGCCATTTCTCGGGTGCTGCAAAAGTCCATAGGCGACGGTAACCACTTCCTGGAAGTTGTGACTTTGATTCCTAATTTGTTTATGTTATAAGAATCTTCGATCTATATCTGTGTCAAAGATTATCTTATCCTATCTTTATAAGTATATATTTAGTAATTTATTACATCAGGTAGCCGGTCAGCACAGCACAGAAATACCTAGTTTAAGGTTAGATGGTAGTAATTAGTCCTTACATATTAATATTACCTAGCAAACATAATCTAATGGTAGGTTCCCTTCTCTTATAAATATTTGGGGCAAAAAGGAAACTGCTGAAATGGTGCTGGGTTCGGAGATATAGTTTCAGCATCTCTTTAACAATATTGCCTTACCTATAGCACTTCTAACTCCGGTTCTGCAATATACGAATGATATCTGGTGACCTGCAGTTCTTGAGACCATAAGCTTTAAATCCATTTAGTCTACTGGTTTGCATCAAAAACGATTATTGTCAATACGGGTTTATTAATTTCGTCAAAATGTTAAGATATTGATATACTGAAATATATCTTCAATATTTGAAAATAAAACAAAATAAAATTTAATTGTATTTAAACTAAATTATACACTTTTTCATGTTTTAGTGTTTTCATAATGTTTAATTGGTTTCTTGCGTGCTATTTTTATAATTGTTTACTTTTTTACATTTATATAGTTTTTTTAGTTTTTTATGATTGTACTGGCCCTAAGAACTGACCCTTTGTTTTTTTCTTTCGTTCTATTTGTTATCTTTGAACAACATTAACAAAATCTCATTTGTATGGAATTTTACCTATGAAAGTTTTTTGTGGTCGTTTCATAAGCGCTTGGAGGCTTAGTAGATCAGTTACCATCAATTAACCTTAGTTTCAGCCTTGCTTTTTACGAGATAAATATAGCCTTTATACAAAATTACACTGTAACAACTATTACATTGTAGCAACATTTCACATTAATTTCTAATTATTTCTTGCTTACATTGAAAGAAACAGATTATTTTACTTATAATATCTACTATCATAAAATTAGCAGTTCCTTATTGCTCCACTCTGATATCATAATGGGAAGGCTGAAGACCATATTCTGGCACGTTGGCTCAACGCAAGATTCGGAGACTTCACATTTTTTGCAAGACATGATGATCTAAGAGATTTCTAATTTCTTTTGCTCCTCTTCACAGTTCCAAAACGTGTTATGAAGGTATTTAATTTTGAAAATATGTGCAACTTTGTGAACTCAAAGCTGCGTTTAGCTATTTGAGCCCCCGGTCCAGATTACGTACCCCTCAACATGGATGTAAGCCTTAAAAATTAAACGTAATATTTTTATTATAATTAATGAAATTATAGTGATAATATGTACCGGCTTTACTCATGTATATTTTGCGGGATAGGTGAGTTAAGCCGCTACATATAAGTACCTATATAATCATGTGTATAAATACTCACGATACATTGAATAGTCAAATAATTAGTAATATGTTCGTATCAAGCAAAGTTGGGATACAATATCATGTATTGTGAATAAATAAACTTTATTACTCCTTCCAATTATGTCAGTTGTAAGTGATATTAAATATGATTACGTATTTATCTCTCGTCCGATCTGGCAGGTGTCAGAACTGTTAATGAATTTGGGTATTAAACTTCGCACACAAACAAAAAATTGCCATATTAATAATATAATTTATTTCATAACAATGTTATTTACCTAAGCAAAGTTACATTTTATTTTATAGTAACCTATGGTATTACTAAGCTTGATATGTAACACAAGTTTAGTAATATTGTAACTCGTTTGTATAAGCTCCTAAAACCCAATTTTCAGGCTTAAAATTTTTATCTTTTCGTGTAACTTATTATACCGAAATATCACAATCATCATAAATAAGTCGTCGATTATACGTGTACATATTGCAGGCGATAGCAAATGGCCTGATACCAGCTAATAACATGATTAAATGGGAACTATTTTACGTATATATACAGGTACCTACCACATAATATGTTAAATTGAGTTAAATAATTTAAAAATATTTGTATGAAGGTATTCTCTAAAGTCTAAAGGAATATTCAGCATATTATATACACAGTAAATAATATTTTAAAGCTCAAATATTAACATCACTCAACTCAATATTATCTATAGTAAAGACGGCACGTCAGCCGGCCACGTAAATAACGCTTCGACACTCGTTGAATGTTCACGGAACACGGCACAGTCATGTATCAGTAAATATTAAAGTGTATATTTGAATAATTTACATTATTTATATACCATATATTTTTCGTTTACTTAACACTGCCTTGTTGGTTCAATAGTTAGAGACTGACTGCTGACCAGGATTCATCGGATTGATTCCCAAAATATATATATTTGTGTTTGAATGTAAAATTATTTCTACTAACACACGAGTAGATACATATTTATAAAATATATGAGCAGTTATTAGTTACTTAAATACAGCTGATGTCCATATATAAAATTGCTATATACCTAACTATATTATTTCGGTTAGATAAAGCTAAGCTTATTTGGAAACACTCCATGCTATCGATTCCAGCGCGTGTTGCTGCGTGTGTTATTGCGTGTTTTTAAAATCCTGACACGCAGTTTAATTTCTGACATATACTAAAAATAGGTACCTACCTACGACTTTTTCGACCCGTGCCCAAATTCGATTAATTACTTGGCTGATTTTGACTCCATTCGGCCTGAATTTTGCAATTTAAATATACAGCATAACGTGCCAAAGGACACTATAAATAACGCAGTGACACTTGTTGGACATTCACGTGACACCGACGTGACAGCGACGTGACCGAGTAATTTGGGCGGTGAATTATTTATCCAGCCGCGTGTAAACGTTGCTAATTGATGTCATTAGTGCTCTAAGCTCTGACGGTTATCGGAATGGATATAATATTCAGCGATAGAGCGATGAATCAAAGTAAATGTAGCGGTTGCAAAGTTATGCAAAGATTAATCTCTTTGTCTTTTGTCCTTAATGCAACAGTACTATTTCCATGTTCACTTGCGATCGATACTTCTGGACGTTACGTATAAATTTTTCTAGAATTTATTTACATATTGCCATCGAGTCAACAAAATACTAAACACACATATACTAGTGACATACAAGCAGTTTAAGAAAACAAATGATTCTGTGGTTACTTACACATTCGGTCTTTAATATGTAAATGTTTGTATATTTTAAGCCTAAAATGTATCTCTCATACAAAAGTGAATTTGTTGTATAGCTATATTATATTAATCAAGGTTACATCATTATCTTCCACTGCGGCATTAGTTAGGCGTCCTAAGAGTGTGCTATATAGACGGTAAATGTTCCAAGTTAATCCCTGAGACAGAAATATCTCAAATAAATTCTCAAGTAAATTCTAATATACTCTAACATATGAAAAATATAGCAATAACTGTTGGACTGTTGGACTGTTTGATTCAATAAATTGAAATAAACAAGCCATTCTAGCCATCATTGCCATAAGAATTATTCAGATATTACAAAACAAACATAAAAACAAATTTAATTATTAATTCATTACTGCTACATGTATCAACGACTTGATGATAATTATCAAAGAATAATTCAGAATAATTAAAATTGGCAACACTATAAAAAGACAGAAACGTATAAGCTTACATAATGACAGCCTCATTTCAATATCTTGCATTTAATCTGTAATTCTTAAACATCATTTCTATAAAATTTATATAATATATTCATATTATACAATATCGAATACTACAAATTTTTACCGTGACTTTGTCTGATATTGTTTTAAATTCTACATTTGAATTCTTCGAGAAACACATAACAGACTGTTTTTCTTTAATCTTAACTACATTATCAAATAACGATATTCTACCAAAAAATCGTTTTACACATTACACGCTTACGTACTATCATGGATATATCGCATTGGGATAGTCAGAGACTAAGGATTTCGTCCCAGTATTAATTATAATAGAAGAAAAATTAATTTCAAATATAAACAGACGAGAAATATGTAATTTATGTATCGAGTATTTTCTTCTACCTATTATAATTTATTAGCTCTTCAAGTATAAGATATCATTTAGCGAGGGTTATATTTTATATCAATACTATAGTAAAGAAAACGTTTTATGGATACCAATGATTATTAACAGATAATTGTAAATGTAAATATGTTATTCTGTGAATTTATCACCCATTTTACGATTCGTACTACATATTTACATTCAATTCATTCATTGCATAGGAAATGTTATATACGGTGTACAATTAACGTTTAATCCGTTATCAAGACAACGTCTCTTTAATGCGCTAATGTAACCAATTTTTTATGTTTCCTAAATACATGATTTTTTTGTTCACGAAATGAGAATTAATCAAGAGACATTTAAATGAAATGTCGAACGAATTATTATTGATCGTAAATAATATGTACAATCGTAATAGAAAATGTAAAAATATTAATTTGTGAAATAGTAGATATTGTTATTATTTACTGCGTTCAATTGTTTTCCAATGTAGATATATGTATGTATATATATGCTAGTGTTCTTCGTGGTCGCTATTCGACCAATGGTATCTGAAAGCAACGAAATTTCACTAGTTTTGAATTGGAATTGAAATTTAGCTGTGCGAAAATGTTTAATTCTTACTTTGTCATTATAAGGGAGAGTGGGGTAGCTAATATAAGACTATGTAGAGTTAATAACACCCTTGTGATAAGATGCAATTCCATAGTTGTAAATAGTGATGGTTGATTTTTGGTTTATTTATTAGTGGTTCTAACTGCTGAGTTCGAGGTTTTGGATTTTATTCCCGGCCGAAACAGACAATTGTGTAGTAACTTGAGTATTTCTTCTTGCCGTATACTGAATTAAACAAATAAATATAAATATTCAAAAGTTTGCAGTCTGCCTCCTTTGGGATGAGTATTTCATATATGTATTCTTCCAATATTTTATTAAAAATTCAACCACTAACGGATGCAGTGGTAAAATAGAAATAAATATGAAAGGAAATTAAACAACGCTGTATTGGTTTGTATAATTTTTTCTGTAATGTTCTCCCGCGCTGAATAGTTTTCTCTTTCTAATCGGATCTGAACTCATGCGACCATGAACGGCTTTGAATTGTTTTCATTTAATTGGTCCAAGCTTATTGTGTCGGCAAAATGTGTGTGTATTTTCATTTTATTTCACTTACTTCAACAACAATGAACACGTCCGATTTATTTAACGTATGTATGTCTGTGACATAGAGTCTGTCGAAATATATGAATGCTCTTTTCTAAATCAACTATTTTACTATAAAATAAATGTGTACATAATATGTATTATTAATTAATTGTACGATAATTTATAATTATATTTGGATTTTTTTCGTCCGTCAACTGTAAAACGAACATGACACTGCAGACAAAATAGGGCTTGAAAAAAAAATGGCAGGTGTACTGAAATAAAAAATTAAAGAGATTAAATTAACCCAAAAAAACCAGCAATAAGACTTTTTAAAATTGTACACGTTAGCAAACAACAGGGCAAAGTCGACAGTTGACAGCGCGCGTGACATTGGAGCTTTCGCGTAACATCTGACAGTTGACAGATTACGTGCGGCTTGCGTGGTGCTGCGCGGGATGATAATGCATTAAACTTAATCCCTCTCGAGCAGAAATTTGTAGTACATTATTATACCATGCCGCTTATAAAAATATACAAACTACACACGTATAAGCTTTATTGATAGCTTATTGTATTGAGACTTGTAGATATACCTACAATCGTTGTAGAGACGGATCTGTGTTTAATAAGTATTCTCAATATCTGGATTCTCATGATAATGTCACCGTGGCTGTGTGGTGCAAAGGATTTGCAATAAAAACCATTTTCGTTTGTATGCAAGTGGTTACAGACACTCAAATTTGAACAATATTATTCCAAAATATTAGATACGATTTAATCATATTAGGCGTAATAATTAATAAAATTTATATGGTTACACATTTACGCGTAATACTTAGGAATATCTGCAAATATAACCTCTTATTTTATACAGAGCGCACATTGTCGACAGCTAACGGCGCGGATGACATCGGAGCGGTCGCGTCACATCTGACAGTTGACAGATTACACACGGGTTGGGGGTAGTAACAGATAATGTTTAATCCCTCTTCCCGTGCGAATAAGCGTGATCTGGTAAAAAATATGTTGTCTAGTGCTATTTATATTTTGGCGAATAAAAAGCTTTATGAAACAACAAAGTGAAATACGAGTAAATGATACGTAAAGAATAATAATCTATGGTTGTTGATTCTTTCATCTGGCTCCAGAAGTCAAAGCATTGAAAACACCGATATGAAATTGTTTAAATTTATATAGCCAGCTTCATAGCAGAGAAATTCTAAGTAGTAATCAAATCAAAACTTTTATTTGCGGAATCATGAAGTACATATGTAGATATTAAACAAAAAATATGTTTATTCACGTAAATGATTAAGCGGTGATAACCCAGAAATTTAGAATTTAGTCTCTATTTCAGGATCTTGATTGCTAATCTTTCACAAAAATATGTGGAGGAAGAACGAAGGAAAAACGGCGGAAAACGCCGCGAAGAAATTCAACACATCAGAGATCTCCATAATGTTCTCTAAGGCGTGTTAATTATGACAATCTGCGCTTCTTTAGCGTGGACAACAAATGCCATGACCGTTTTCATTTCAAAGCACGCTCATATTCAATAATAGAACGATAAAGTTATGGTTTAATGATATATAAATACATATAAATAAGACTTTACTTGCAGCCATCTGCTAAATTTGTATCGTAAAAGACACTGTTATAACATACACAATAAGTCGAATACCTACACCAGAGCTGTATCTATTCCAAACATATTCAATGGTTATTCAACTCTACTAAATCCCAAATAAACAACATATTTGACATTCTTTTGACATTCACGACTGGAGGACGTCAATTGTGCGATCAATCAAAACATGTCAGTAACGTATTGTGTTGATGCTTTTGTGTGTTTGAAATGTATTAGAATGTAACTTGTTAATGTAACTTGTTTGTTGTGGGAATGCTGGCTGTCATGGCCGTACTCTGATGTTTATTTAATGTTTTGTAAATATGTTTTACGTGTTACCAAATTATTTACCAGGTTTACTCATGTGTTGTTTTCGGAGTTGTCCGACAAGTTTAGGACCTAGCCGGTCCTTCATCAAGGACGGGATTTACATAACAATGCGTTGTTAAATTACATTGTAAAATAGAAAATATCGCGCCTGTCATAACTTTTGTTCCTTTTAACTGAAGTAGGTACTATAAATATGATTAGCTTTTAGGATTTATATTTATTTATCAAACATGATTATCGTGGATTGGTATCTGCAATTTTATTTTTAAAATCGATGTTAAAAAACATAATTATATATTTAAAAACATTACACGTACTAGCTACAGGATTAAGAAAGTATACGACGTTATAACAATCATATTCGCTTTGTGAGTCCATTAACCATTATCAACATTAATTAACTCAAAAGAAACTATCATTTACATATATAATAGACATCGTACTCGTTAATATCCACAATATAACTTCAACGTTGTCGCCTACACAAAAAATATTCAATCTAAATATACAAGGTGGGCCTTAATCAACGTCAAACAACGCATTTCAACGAAAAAAAAACACCATCTGTCAACTGTGCTATTAACCAACAGAACACAAAAACGTAAAGCAGCGCGAAATGAACCTACTATTCCCGTTTCACGGATTACAGAAGGTACAGACGGGAAAAAAGCGCTGCCGACGCGGTGGGCGCAGTCATGCGTCATAATTTTGACAGCGCGGCTGACAGGTCGGCTGACAACTCGACTGACAACTGGGCTGACGGGTTCAGCCGACGCCCGCTCGGATTATGCGGCTTGATGGATTAATTCGCTCGCCAAGGGTATCAGATGGAATTTACTCGGGCCGCCATAATGAGAATTGTTTCTTGATTATTTGACGTGCGATAATGAGCGGTTTTTCGTGTGGTCGTTTTTAATGGGACTCCGGGGCATGTGTCTCTCCATTTTAGTTAATGTGGGAAAAATCTTAAAACCAGAGTAACATGATATTTTATTTTACTTACTGTTGACGCTAAAGCTGTCTTTTATAAGTGACTATTAGGCATCGTCTTAAATTAAACCAATGAAATACGCGTTGAAAATTCCAATTTACTGTTTATTTCGTTTCAACAGTTGAAGAAAACTTGCCTTGTTGGTGAATGTCTTATGTCTTATTAACATATCTTTATCAGTGAAAAACGACAATGAATGCCTACTTTAATTACGTACCACGGCTAGTACTTGCTGATTATAGACAACGATGAAAAGTTGAATTTGATTTAAGCATATTAATCTGTCTTGATACCTATTCACCGGAGCGAAGAGAGATCGCACAGCTAGTTATTACACAGTAGTAGGTAATACATATATCTAAATTATACAACAGGAAGTTTGATTTGTTTTATATATTTTGCCTAATGTGATTTAAATTTTTTTCAACATTAACATTGCGATAAATATTCGCAACTTATTTAAGTCCGGCAATCTTCACATGTAAGTAAAATAAGTCGCATCGCTCGATCGTAAAAGACATCGTAGCGATATTTTGTTCCTGTCTCTGGTCATATTGATCGGATAGTTTAATATTCTTCATTCATGCTAATATCTATTATTTTACTATTAATTTTGTCGCCTTCGACTTAGAAGCGATTGATAATGGTAATGATGATGATGACTTAACTTACGATCTAAATGTGTACAATCTTGTCCTCGCTCCGATCAGACTGAAACGATCGATCGTGACGACAAATCGTCGCGTCTATGCAGACCTTCATACATTATAAATGTTGAATTGTAATTAACACATGTAGAGTTTGTGGTAAATTACATTTAAATATATGTATTTGTAAATATATGTATATGTAGCAGAAACTACTTATGAAACGTATTATGAATATTGCATGAAGTATTTAAAAAAATATTATAATTCTTGGACGAACAGTCTGTAGATGTACCCGATACTGACCATAGAGAAGATACCTATTTGAGCCCGTTATTGTCTAAGACGTGATAAAAAAAAACAATGCTGTTTAACTCAATAACATATCTGTGTTACTATTACTAACATTTTGCACTGTATTTACTGTGTATCGAGAGACAGGAAATTTCCATAACGAAATGTAACGAACAAATTTTTTAAAAAACAAATCATTTTTGTCAATGTAAATTTTAGAATAAGAAATCATACTTAATAGTCTCCTTAGGTATTAATAGGCACAGAATTAAGTAGGTAATATTGATAAAACACATTTAAATCGAAAGGACACAAATTGTTAATATCATGGACATTGCTATAACACACTAACATACAAAAATACCACTGACAAAAAAAGAATCATTTCGTTGCAACTAGTAAGACTATGTAATTTGTATATATGAATGTTGTATATTATCATTCATTTATACATTTGGGCTACTCCATTAAAATATAGATAAGACTAATCGATAAATAAATTCATCATAATTTATATTATCTGTGAATAATAATGAACAATTATTATTACTAAATATGTAATTACGATAAGTCTCACAATCAACTAATTTTCACTTATTGTTTCCATAGAATCTACAATTAATATTGCCTTCGGATTTTTTTTCTAGAACGCGTTAAACTCTATAAATAATTGATTTTTCCTCGAGTGATTAATTGATGGGTGCAGCTTGTGAAATTTTTAATAGAAGATTACAAATGATGCAATTAGTAAACGGTTTGTTAACTGGCACTTTTTACCGGCCAGTTAATCGACTGACAAGAACGAGTTAGTGCTGTGATGAAGCTATCGTTTAAACGCTAAATTATTGACGTTTAAGGAGTAAATAGATTTTTTTGCTATGAATTTTAATGAAATTAATAAAATATGGCAAATGCAACCACACTATTCTAAAGGCCGATTTCTCTAAATATGTAATTATAAACTTTGACGCAAGTTTCAGAGTAATTGTCGTCATTTCCGTATACCCTTTTACCTACATATTTAGGGAAACTATTTCTATTTATTATTTAAATATTCTAGTGAGTTAATTCATATAGTTTAGTTCCTTAATCATTATAAAAGTCTACTTACACATGGGTTACATTTTTTTAACATTTTTTAATATTATTATTGTTCGTATACCATCAAATTTCATTGTTTTTATTACTAGAATATTTATTTTATATTTAAAATGTATTATTATCTTGAATATCATTTGACTCATCTTTCGCTTCACGACTACGATGTAGCCACCGCCTCAGCTGTGAAAAATTAATGGTGATTAATCTATGTTTTCTGTAGCGTTGCCAAGAAAACAACTTTTTTCGCGCTATTTATGTCTGTCAGTGTGTTTAATCTTCGACAGTTATCTTATTTTGCCGTTCTCGTGGATTACGCCATTTTGTTACTTCACCAAACTTATATATTTTTTTTTGCATCTTTTCTAAATAAAGTAACGATAGCATTAATTCCGCCTTTTGTATACCTAACATTTAGAGGTATTTGTTTTCATGCATCGTATTTTTTACTGATATACAAATGAGGAGTTTAAATAAATAAAGTATCGCCTCTATTTCCTATATAAGTAGGCAGAGAGGTAAAGTAGGTACGTCTAAGTTTCATCTCTTAAATTTTTAACCACCAACTATTGGTTTTTAGGAAATATTGTAGCAATATAACCAAATATTATTCGATCGTATTGCATGACATTGAAGTGGTAGAAATAAAAATAAAGAAACACAAAATTAACTCTAATTTTTGTGTTGTTTTTGAATAAATAAATTTTAAGTAAGTATATAATTAAATAGTGTAAACATGAAATTATTGTCTGAAATTGTACTAAATCGATTTCCAATGCAAATATTATGCACTGGATGACATTTGTGACGAGATTTTAAGCAAGATCGTATCGCGGCAAACATTAATTATTTTAATAGTTGATCTTAATAGCAACATGGATTTAAATATCTTTGATTTGTTAAAATCTAATTAGTTACTCTGTTTTGAATAATGCTATCTTAATTACCTAGTACTTCCTTTCTTGCCACTTTCTAGATATAATATGATTATTTATGTACCGGCTTTATCCTCGTACATTTTTTTGGAATAGCACGATTAGTTTCAAACTCAAAGCACACATGTCACATGACATACAACCAGATCGCAGCTTGGATTATTATTAAACACCTGAAATATAGCTTCCAAAACACGCTATCTCGTATAGTTCAGTTGGATAATATTTATTATTAGAAATTATTATGTAGAATTAAATAGAGGTTAGAAATTATTTATTATTAAATAAGTATAGGTATGTATATGCATTTGATGATACATTTAACACTTCCGTTTTCTTGTATGTAGAGTCGCGCCTTTTAGCAATTTGATGTCCAAATGGTTTGTTTAATCTTTATACTCCGAATATACGTAAGTCTTGGACTTTAGTGTGAATTTTGTAAGCTGATAGTTATTAATGTGAAATCTCTTAAAGCCTACAAAACCTCATTTTATAAATGTATTATATGTAACATGTGATCAACGTGTAAACCAAAAATTGTTATGTTTCAATGTAAAAATGTTAATCCATAATTAATTAATGTGTCGGTTATTTAAAATTTGCTGCCTAATTAATAGAATTGCATTGTATGATAGCAGCAGTGATAGTCTAGTGGTTAAGAATTCAACCTCTCACTCCGGGGATGCTGGGTTCAAATCCATGGCGCGCACCTCTTTACAAAAGTGCGTTTTAAGTTTAAATATCACTTGCTAACGGTGAA
>DWME01000600.1:0-31522 GCA_018244795.1 Parelbella ahira ahira
GTTTTATAATTAATAATTTGACATTTGAAAAATGTATCTGGACTATAAACTAAGATTTTTGCATGTTGTAAGAAATACAATGGTGACTTACCCGAATTTAACAAATCAATCTAATTGTACCATCTAACAGTATAGTACAAGACAGATATAATTGTACAATAGGCCGTCAATTGCACAATCTACTGTTAAATCTTTTCTGTATTTATTTTTGTTTATCTTATTTTGGTGCACGACAAAAATTTTTACTGTTCCTACTGTATTACAAGTCCTTATAAATATAATTCGCTAAGGTTTTTTGGTGACACAGGTCCCTTATAAGCCGACTCGTCCCGTGACATCGCAAACCGTTTAGCGGGTCTCCGAACGACACCTTCGCGCGCTTTATGTCTCACGCGATGCGATTACACATCAGTGTCATGTTGGTAACCAACATTCTGGTGTATGACGACACGATTGTAATGTTTATATTAGTCATATTTATTAGTGTAAGTTGTTAGTAGTGTATATTTAATGTGAATCTTAAAATAATGTTGAGCTCATTGTTAAAGCGTGCGTAAGACGCAAGTCTAATGTTTTCAGTACTTCCTGCAATGTTTTAATTACTCACCATATGGAATAAATATATGTATGTTACCCGTACACAATTATTGTCGCTATTCGTAATGCTCTCTTGTATACATGGCTTAAAAGTCTTTTTGATATTGTTCTGATGGGAACAATTATTGATACTTGATTCTTCGTAACGTCACGCCAGTATCACCTCGAAGTGTTAGGCTCAGTTTACGTCCCACCATGCAGTAGCAATGAGCCTATTAAATATACCGAGAAAAGACCCAGACACCGAGTTATTACTAGGAATTTCAAGTTAGAAAAACCCCTTAGTGGCTCAGAGATCGAAACCAGGACCTCTTGTTAAGCAGTCACGTTTGCAACCACTCAACTAACGAGGCAGTCAGCCATTAAAAGGAAAACGTGCATAGAAATAGCATTAAAAATACAAAAGCCATTAAAAGCTAATATAGAGAAGAGCTAACCGAGTTAAGAGGGGGACTGTGCAAACATTTCCTCTATATTACAAGAGAATTGATCAGACTTCCCCATTTAACGGACCGTGAGGACCATCGCAATGCCAATCAGCAACCAATCCACTAGTAATAGCTATTGGATTATTCGCATGGAACCCTTTAAAATACCCTATCTCAAGTGTCATTAGGCAAAATTCACCCCTAAATACACAAGTCAAATGACGGGATGAGTCGATTTTCGCTTGCGTGGAACAAGCCAATCAATTTATTTTTCCACCAAATAGCTATGCGAGGGTATTTTATTGAATTATTTGTAAAACTGAAGTGTTTCGAGCGATGTGTATGAATGGACTCTTAGAATTGTTTGGATAACAAGAGCATCTGCCATTGTGTGCTGCCAGTACTTCTACTGAAGGGGTGAGCCGATATGGACTGGGACTAACAGCTCGTGGAAACTTAATACTATCGATATTTTATTACCAAGCACTCAGTCATCGGCCTGATATCCCTGAATCCCTAAATATCCCTGATATCTGTCATCGTATCTATTATCGTATTATTACTATTTTATTACCAATTATCCTCGTAATGCTATTTTTAAGAACCAAGTTTTAAAATCCCAAATGCGATTTTCACACTAATCCCATTTGGGAGATCTCGAGTTGTGATCGCTTCGTATGTAGCAAGAGCATCGTGGTCATATTTTTCTAGACTCGCAAAACAATAACTAGAAACGTATTTGAGCTGTGCGTACGTTAACAGACTACTTACGGCAGAATTGACTGCAAGTGAGTTAGAGCTGTCAAAATCTCAATGCGGTATGACAGCATGTCATGGCTGTAAGCGCTTCAATGCGGTAAGCCGTCATATCAATGCAGTCATGCAGCGTACATTACAGGCTATGATACCCATAAATCGGCATAAAGAATAAATGTTAAATAAAAAATCGATTTAAACGTATATGGAACTAAAGCTTCGGTCCAATAATTTTATTAAAATAGCAAAATATAAACTTTATTAAAATAGCAAATAAACTTTATTAAAACTGCAAATAAACTTTATTAAACCGGCAAATAAATGGCATTGGACGTATCATATGGCAATTTATCAATTCGTAAATTCTGTTCGGTTTGATTTGTATACACTTTTTCGTTTAACAATTCAAATGCGAATTCTTTTATTGCTTAAAAACAAACAATTACACGACATACATGTATGTAGGTACGGTTTTTAATATATTTTGTTTGTGTTCATATAGTTTTTATAAGAATAGAAATGAATAACCATTTTTTATAGGTAAGTTTTATAGGTTATTTGAACAATAATGAAGTAATATTAAAATATCTATAATAGTATGTGAACAAAAGGTTTTGTTGTAATATATTGTTTTCATTATGTCAATGTAAAAAAAAAATTTACAGATGAAACAATACGAGTAGGTACAAGCAACTTAAAATTTCATGTCTTGCATAAACATTGTGACAGTTTTTACTTGAAATTAGATATCAAACTTCTTCATCATCATTATCAGCCTACTCCCGTCATTGCTGGCCATAGGCCTCTCCATATAGCACGCCACTGAGCTCGATCTTCAGCTAGTCGCGTCCAACTGCTATCAAAAACTCGCTATCAAAATTCATAATTTAATGTTACCATTCACATGTAAACATAAAAATTAAACGCAAATTAAAATAAAGAACGCAAGAAAGTAAAGAAAACAATGAAGCAGCTAATGTGTTTTAATAGTAATATATGTATTTGAAATATGCAAAAATAAGATATTTAAGTAAAGATAGGTAAAAATTAGTAAACATGCATGATTTTTCCGTACAAAATGCTCTAGCCAATTAAATGAAAGCCTTTTAATCACGTTCATGGCTGAATAAGCTTAGGTCCCTTTGCGCTCGTTGAGTGCGAGAATATTACAAAATAAAATGTATGCAGGCTAATACATTGAGATTTTTAAAAATATATTTATCATTTGTACCTCACTTCGTTTGGTTTGTTTCTATTTCCTTGCCTACAGCGTCAATGTATTAATTAGTAGGATGTTTTCAAATTTTCCATGAAATATGTTTATTAAGTATATTCATTTTCATATTTTTCGTTCATACTTTTTAATTACATGTGTAAGTAAAACACATTGAGCTAAATTATTTATTTAAATAGAATCCAAGAGGATACGATACGATCAGAGATAGAGATACGATGCCATAAGATCATAGTATTAGTATTTTAGAGTCATTCCGAACTAAATAACTCAAAAAAATGAACAGAGTACATAACAAAATATCACATCACATCTGTAATCCCTGAAGGGGTAGGCACAGGAGACTAGAACACTCCCACGTTTCACCTGTTACGTTTACGTCCCACAATAGACTAGATAGTAAGTCTATTGCCAGACACAGATCTAGATTCCGAGCCATTACTAGAAAATTCTGAAAACCTAAATTAGAAAAACTCCAACAGTATTCGACCAGGGATTTGAACCCGGGACCTCTCGATCGGCAGACGCGCTAGCAACCACTTGACCAACCAGGCAGTACAATACTTACATAAGATCTAAGTTGATTAAAAATTATCCTTACAAAGCTGTATTAAGAGATTGAAGAGTAAATCGTAAACAATGTATTGTCTGTCCTGGGACCAATAAAACAAAGTACTTGTCAAACCATCCGAATAAATAGCTCCAGGCACTTAACAATACGTTTAATGAGAAATCATAAAAGTTAAACATCTAAATTAATTAACAAAACAAGTCCTATTCTAATTCTCAGTTCCGCTTACGACCTTGGAAGCTAACAAATTTTGCTTGGAAAATGTCAGATATTTTGTCTAGAACGCCAACCTGGTGGAATACTAGCTAGGTCGGATATATTACTAAATATAGGAACAATAATTATTCACTGATTATCAACTGAAGATTACATTAGTTATAACTCACTGCATTGCATATTATTCGTACTAATGTACATATATGTCATACTACTTTATAAGATATTTCAGAGTTCATTAATCGCTTAACAGCAAAAAGCGGGGATAGTCTGGTAGCTTATAATATAGTTTCCCGATTCACCTTTTTCTCTGCAGAGCAATGAGCATTTTAAAATTAAGCACCGCTTGTTACAACGGTGAAGGAAAACATCGTGAGGAAACCCACATGACTTAAGGATATTCATAAGTTTTACTGTGGCGTCCAAAATCCGCCAACCCGCACTTGACCAACGTGGCACAATACTTCATTAACTCATCTCATTCTAAGAGTAACCAAACCAACAGTGTGACCATAGGTTGACGTTAATGATAAACCGCGTGACTTACATGTAACTGACAAACAGTCAATGACTTACGACTCAATAAAATGTGTTTAATACATGTTAAGATAAATAAACATACATTATTCACGTCTGCAATGGTCCATATCAGACGCTCCGGATAACAATGACGTCACAACTGCCAATGTTTCCTGCATGTGACATTAAGACAGGATAAAGCGTTCAATGCTCTGTCTAGCTTATAACAGCACCTTACACCATGTAAGTTGAAAAGGCGTAATCTATAATGTATGATAAATATTCTTTGTTTCTATGTTGTTATAACCGGTTTGTTAACTAACACTGGGAACAGGTTTTTGTAAAGGCTTACATGCTTTGAACGACACTGTAAGCAAATAACAATAAGAATTTAGTCGTTAGCAGCGGTTTACGAAGATTAATGTACACGATAAAATCATACAGATTGACTCTTGAAATATTACTTCCGAACGACATTCCCAGTAACTCGCCATGGTGAATGCTATTAAAACTGAATATCATATAAAACCCATGAGAGCTGGTCGTAAGAAATTCTCTTGTAATTTAGACCACATTTTAATGTCCCCACGACGAGACTCCCGACAAGCACACGTACGAATGTTCGTACGGCCCTAAAATATCTTAGTTACGACCACTCATTGTGACGGTTGAATTAGTAAAAAGTATACCAACAGTACTAAACTTTTACGACCTTTCACGTGTCTCGTGTCGTTCAAAATTTAACATCTTCACTAGAATTTTCGAGTGAGAACTTTTTTATAACACGCATGTTGTTCGATGTTTAGTGTTCATTGCAGACAGTGAACATTTTCTCAGATGCGATTGTGACCTTATAGATTATTGTCCTTTTCGGTACAGAAAGCTGAAAGATATGAATATCGGAACATACTTATACTCTTGCGATCTCATCGATCGGTCTATTGGTCCAAGAGTTTGTGAACATGTGTTCCTAAATGTTAAAGATGTACAGAAACATATCGTCACATCAGCCTCTATCGTTTCACTGCTGGACATAGGCCTTTTCCCAGGTGTGCCATAACAGCCGATCCTCCGCAGATCTCG
The DNA here is from genome assembly GCA_018244795.1 of Parelbella ahira ahira. Taxonomy (NCBI): domain Eukaryota; kingdom Metazoa; phylum Arthropoda; class Insecta; order Lepidoptera; family Hesperiidae; genus Parelbella; species Parelbella ahira. The sequence goes on from DWME01000600.1 coordinate 5,405, forward strand.
TCCAGCCGCTCCCACCTGTATTTTTAAGGTCGTCGGTCCAGAAATATATACATATGTACTCGTATTTAGGTAAAATGTGGATGTTTATTAGCTACCTGGTTATCACAAGAAAGACAATCTTATTCGGGATCAGAGGATCCTGTGTGGTCTTATCACAAATTTTATATACTTATTTATAGTTCAGGGGACCTTTTCGTTTTTTGGTTAGACCAATTCGTGGATACGTTCAGCTACTTTCTTCATATAGTAAGAAAAGAGGCAGGAGAAGATTAAGAAAACACTAAAGCTCTTACAGGTCTTTCTCTTTGTATCAACTATATACTTATTATACAGAGCAATGTTTGTCTGCACTCAAGCCGAACCTATTGCTAGCAAACACGCAAATTGGTTTGGCACGACACTCGCAACAACAACATTCTTATTTCCAACCGTATTTTCCAACATATTCAACAATATTTTCCAACATACTCAAATGCCGTGACAACACGTATGCGACTAAATTGAAAACTAAGAAACCACACTTGGCAGTTGCGCCAGTACACAGGATGTAGGACATGGAATACGTGACAACGCAGATGAAATATCCAAAACGGGCTGCACCGAAAAGAGCGTACTCACTGGAATATTGTTGCATGATTAAAAACCAACTAATCCAATATCAAACTTGAGTATAACATAATTTGTAGCTTTATTCTTTAAGGAGTGCAATCCTAGTACTCCGTAACTGAAGCATATTTGACTACGATGCTTCTTTTTTGATTAGCAGACATATGGCCTACGGATTAGAATAACCTGATTCTGGATTTTTTAATACCTTTTCAAAACCTGTGAATCATATGTTACCGTAACGACCAGAATCGAATGCTGAACGTGATCTCAGAATCACAGAATTGCTCATTTAAATTTACAGTACCTACAGTAATCCGTCCAAAAGTCGAGTTGGTAGGCCAAAGATTAACTTAGAAAATTCCTTGTAAGGTACAATTGGATTCGTTCTATGACCGCTTACTAACTTACAAAAATCTTGATACGTGCAACAAGAAAATATTTTTACCGAACGTCAGTTACCAGTAAGGAGCAATTACGTAATACATATTTCCTATTTTACAACTACAGTGCTAAAGCTGAAATCAGTTATTCTATAAGGCGTCGTGGGTAGGTTTCATTTTAAAAATACGATTCAGGCAGCTCTCTTTTACTCCACAAAATGAAAGGTAGAAGGAAACTGAATTTCAAAAATCCATTTTCCGTCTCCGACGCGCAATGAAAAACACCTTTAGTGTAGGGTTTCTGGCTAAGCCGAAGAGGTGGGCATTATCGAATCGAATCTTGTTTCTGTTGGGTTTTGTTTATTTATAGATGTTTTAAGTGATATAAAATAAACATACCTACCTCAAAAATTCTGATGGGTTCTTTAAATGAAAAATAAATGAATTAACCACATACTTTATCCACCACAAAAACGTGTGTTATATGTTTAAAACGTATTAAATATAATAATATAAAACGTTAATTATTTATCATTTACGTATTTTTCACTTAAATAGAATTTGGGCGTCCATATACGAGTACATACATCATATAAGAAATTTAATATAGTTTTTTATTGAACTGAATCCGAACTAATTGGACTAAGGTAACCTTTAGTTTTTATCGTAAAATAATCTTACATGGATACACTGCCATCACAAGAAATACATGGATTGATTACTCTCTATGCGTTAATTAACAAAAACACAGTGATGTTATGAGCTTTGAAAACATTAAAAGAGGTTCACCACATCTAGTATACTTGTAGCTATGATTAATATATTAATTATATCGTAAGCAAGATTATACTAATAAACCGTAAAGTTCTCAAATTATAGATAATTTATGTAACATTTAGAGGTATCTGATGCAGACTCCGAGCATCCTGTCAAAGACGATGGTGCTGCCATCTAGGCGATAGTACTGCCATCTATTCATTAACGTGCCGATTCCAAGAATGAAGCACATTCGAGTGGGCAATGTTAACGTTATATCAGTCACACAACATGATGCAGGGATCATGAGGTCTACGTTGCTCCATAGTCATATCATTTATAAGTTTTAATGCCTATTATAATATCTACATATATTTTTAACTGAAAGGACTTGAAATCAAGTGTTGATACTAAAAGCATTAGGGATCTACATGTACTGAGTATACTGAGTAACATAATATTGATAACACTGAAAACAAAATGAATAATTAATACTTTGTTAGTTTACGAAGGCGAAAGGGCTTTGGAATCTTAAGTAGGGATTTTCTATTAAGTACGTGAGCCTCGACATATGTACTTGTATATTATAATGTATTCTCGACTTTACATTGTCGAAACTGAACATAATAAAGTGAATTTGTTTTAAAAATACCTATTCTACTTTCTTCAAAAGCCCTTAGCTGTTATTCTAAATTAATAATTGTACAGATCAATCATGATTATTAAGACTATATTGTTTCTTATCATAGTTAAGTTACAAGATAAAAAATAAATAGATTCATGGACTATTGATAAATGGATTCATATGAATATAAAAACAGATAAATTTATCCACGATAACCATAACGATATCCATTAATAGCTGGTGAACTGTGGGAGTGTGCTACAATTCTCTGCCTACGCCTTGGGGGATTAAAGGCGTAATGTTATGTTTTTTACTTTTTTTTAATTTATCCTATCAGGACAACGTAAATTTTTACATTTCCAAGTACAAGGTTGCGAACACAACATATTGTTTTACAGTCATGTACAAATATCATGAAATAAGCATACAAATTAAGATAAGAAAATAATACGTATTTACGGAACGAAATAAAATTTAGTTTTACACTGAAAACTCAACGAATAGAAATGCAAACAAAAATACATGAAATTAAAATAAACTCATTTCACGTGTGCTTACTCTAACAATAAACCGTTTAAAATTTAAAACGTGTTTAAATTCACCGTTAAATGAAAATAAAACCCGAAATAAAGCGTGCGGCGTTTAGCGGAATCGCTATTTTATCTATCGTACCTCGTAATAACAAGTTACATTGCTCTTTGAAGCGCGAAAACATTTAAAAAAACCCTTTTGTACAGGTCTGAAAGGTAGACAGGCAATCAGATTGAGGTTAAAGTAAGCCAAGTCTTAGCCCGAATCGGATAGGGATGAATTGAACTTAGTTAATACAACTGTTCTCTTTGAAATAACTATAAATTCCAGACTACAGTTGGAGACCCATATCTCGCAACTGCCGAACAGTTTTAGCTCTAAAGCTCGCTTTATTTAAAAATTATCTTACGAACTGATATTGATGCAATGAAACAGATTGCAATGTAATACAGCATCCAATTGGGAAGGAATACAGCAAATATTAATATAATTTTCATTTCGCAAAAGTAAAGGATTTCTAAAAGATAAATAAAAAAAAATCATGTTAATTTTGACATCACAATATATTAAAGAGAATTTTATGAACATTTTAAAAATACGCAAAATCTTACGTCTCGTAAAGAAAGAGCCAAAAACTATATATGAATTTATATTCAAAAATATGGATTTTAGTAAATCATTAATTGTTATACGGCTTCAGTAAGTCATAAATAGTCAAAGGGCTTTAGGAAGTCATTATTAGGTATGACTAGCACAGGACTTTAGTAAGTCATTAAAAGTTAAAGGGCTTTAGGGAGTCATTATTAGGTGTGACTACCACAAACTACTATAACTGGTGAAACGTGAGGAAACTGCCTACTACTTCGGGGATTACAGGCGCGATGTTACAAATTACAAGTGAAAAACAAAATTTCAGATTCAATTTAGTTTTTGCCTATAGAAAGATTTACTAAAAAACGAGACAGCTATATACAGAAGCTTACTTCGCAATGAAAGAAAATTGGAATGATACAAAGGCTTGGGAATGATTGACCTTTGCCAGACTTTTCTAGACTTTTTGTTTTAATATTTTCGTTCCACAAAAAGAGAACAGTAAAAAATTACAACGAGATGATTGGATTATACGATCAACTGTATCGATCAGTCACAATGTCAAATGATGAATATAATATTTATAACAATTGACAATTAATTAAAAGGAGAAGTTACATTTTAACCTTGGTTATTTTCTCCCGCTCCATAACGAAATAACATTAACACTATTATTATCTTCAGTAAATATAGCGATTTATTTTAAATATATTTGAAATATTCATATATTTGAAATTGAGAAGATTATTCATGAAGTAAGTTTTATGCTACGAATGTAAACAATGGCAGCACTTGACGTAATAAAATCAAAAATAAACTGAATTTAAGCAAAGTTTTATTTTAATTAATTTGATTAATTAAATAGTATCCATTGATTAATGAACCACTTTCGTTTCTAGAAATAATCAAGAACTTAAGAGACGTAAAAGAAAAATTTAATGTCGTAATGAGATTACGGAATCAAAAAATTAATTATAGTGAAAATAATTCCAGAAAACACGCTTTAATTGCGAGCCGAGTTAAAAATACAAAAAGGATTTTTAATTATTTATAAATAGTTTATGCTATAAAATATATTTTATTATTAAAAAGCGTAGGTCGCGGATACCAAATGCTCTAAATAGTTATTAGGTTGCATAATATACAATGATTTGAGTTGTTATAGCAATGCAATAAATTAACACCCAGTGCTGGCGAAGTATGCAAATACTCAAAAAAATTGGATAGATAGAAGTAGGTAAAAAGATTCCATTACATGGATCGTTGATAGATACAAAGATAGATAGATGAGTAAATGGATAGATTAATAGATAGATATATACAGAGGTAGATACAAGTTAAGCTATTAAAAGCGTGTCAAAAATGTAACGTGGATTAAGAGGCATGCGCTTTTAGGTTTTTTGCAAAATTGTTTTATTTTATAGAAGACATTAAATGCTTAGATTTATATTTAAATGCTTAAACTTTTTATGTTGTTAAGTCGAACCAACTGTAAAATGGTCATTGCGGTCCAAAGTTATCTATTATAGTATCTAAAGAGATCACACTCCATCAAGATTCCACAATAAACACAAGTTATGACACCATGTAGTTCATTGGAACGAAACATGACACCGTTTGTTTTAATGTTAAGCATCCACTCTTGTACGTACTATTAGTTAGTGTACACCAAAATCCTTTGCATTTTTGATGTTGGCGACGCTTATCGAACAACAGTAAGAGATTTTACGATAATGATGAAGCAGAATTGAAAATGACTACACAAAAGCCTGTTAGCAAAATAAAACTCAATTAAAATTAATTAGGACTGATAGATCCATCACTGCAGCGGTGGAGGGTTATAAACAGACAATCATTCATTAAAGTCGTTACTGGGCCATAGTGTTTTTAATTAATGAAGTTTCGAATTAATTTAATGAACGAACGCTCACTCCCCGTGTTGTTGACTTTGTTTCATGTATGGATTCGTTAAATATATAAAGTTAGAGGCACAAAGAGATCTAGACTATTATAAAGAAATCATTTTATCGAATTGCGCTTTGCGGTATCTTAGGAGAGACACCGGGTTAAGCATTTGTACCGCACTCAAACCTCTTCGATGACCTTCTTCTGTGCTAATAAGATCTACGGCGCCGGGATCTCCGACAGACGCATTTTCAGAGACGTTTTTAGTTTTGAGTACCTTAGATTTTTCCTTTATGAATTCATGAACTTTACATGTATAAATGTACACTTATAAACATAGTTAGGTAGATATTAGTTAAGGTAAATACTTTTTTTGGAATTAAATAGGTCATACGTTTTAATGGGAGGGATAGCCTTACTTTGTAGAATACACTTTACCCCCCTCTCACCCACGCCCCCTGGCCTGACAGCAGTTGGATGCGAAGAGCTGAGAACTGAGCTAAGTGGCGTGCTACTGGAGAGGTCTATGTCCAGCACTGGACGGGAGTACATATTTTGTTGGTGTATAAAAGGTTCTATAGTAATTTAAATACAGTCAAATTTTTTCCCCTCCAAATTCAATCGCCACAGACATTTTTAACTAATTCAAGAGCTCAACATAAAACGTTTGATAATACCGTTTTCAGTTAACTGTAAGTACTCGTCTATGAAATAAGCGGTTCAAGTGTTTGAAACGAACCTGTGACAGATGTAAACGTTGTTCATTTCAATTATTCGTATAAGATAAAACAACTATGTAATTAAATAAAGCTTACACCTAACATGAATTATATAAGGTTTCATAAATTATTTTGTTTTATTCTGCTTTATTCTTGAATATCAACTTAAATTTAATTCAATTAATTAGCATTTGTTAAATTTCATTCTTATATTTATTATATTTATCTAATCATAATACATGTACATTATTACATATAATATCACGATGTCAGATTCCTTCCGGGGTAGGCATAGAACAAAAAGAACATATCTATCCTTGCAAACCTGCCGTGTTACGATATAATTATATTATAAATATGTACCTAAATATACTGCTTTTTGTGTGTAAAACATCGAAAATTAGGTCAATGAAAAAATAATTACAACAGGACAATTTTTAAATTTCGATCTGTTCTAAAAAGATGCTCCCCGCGTTTAAATTAAAACCTTGACTTTCCAATGAATTTAGACATCACAATTTGAATAATATTAAAAGATTTATTCGCAGTCGACAAATTGCTTTGAAGCTTCAAACAAGGCTTAAGCTTAACGATTCTTCCCGAATCGGCCATCGCGGATTCATTAATCATCGATCTCCTCAAGCCTTTCCCTCAAGTATTCTTCTTGTATCACGATTTTCTTCCGACTGATAGTCAGCTAACAACACCACAAGCGAACTAAAATCTTCGAGTATTGGATGATTAACTCATTTCTCACATCACCACTGAAGTCATAACTATAAATTGGACTGTTTTGTACGTTTTATTTTTCTTTTATGTAATAACTTCTGCAACTTCGAAGACAAAAACCTTATACCTACATACATACTTCAGTTATAGTATTAGGAGCGTTTTTGAAGTATGCATAAATTAATAGTATATTAGCTTCAAGAGTTATCTTCAACGGTCAAGTTTTTGGTCCGTCCAAATAGTGCAAAGTATGTCAATTCAAGAGTACAAACAATTCTCCAGTCTGTTAGGTTCCGTCTGGTCGGTTATCTATTCATGACGTCACACTTTCCCTACCTCACCTCAATCCTCGTCTCAGTGCGACAAGTTTAGGAGTGTATCTAATAGAATTTTCTACTTATTTTGCAGCATAAAACTATCAATCATTCAGTCAAAATTGAGGGCACCAACCATTTGTCAAATATTTCGTCCAGACTCAGTGTTTTGAATTACATGTTAAATGGTCTCGGAATATTTATGGCGGTACGTGACTTATTGGATTTCTGAGATTTATTCTTTGATGGAGCGTCAATTGTTTATAGACGGAATAAACACACTGTTAATAATATAAATGTGTACACTATTTGATGAATCTTCAATAAAATGTGAACGGATTGTAAAGTAGAAGAAAATGGAGTTCACGTGTAATTGAGGCACACTAGTAGACAAAATAAGATTATGTTCAAAGAACACTGAAGCTTTGGAAACTTGTTATTAATAAATGTAAATATGGCAGAATAGTATTCAACTGTTGCTACAAAAAGAAAATGTGATAGTATGATCGATATTTACATAATTGATTCTAACAAAGCGACGTTATGTTCTTGTTATTCACGTCTTTATTGTAATTCGGAAATTTATTCACAATTTATTTATTAATGTTTGCTCAGGACACATCCGGCATATTTGAAGTGCAGCTTCATTTAATGGGCTATAAGGGTGTCCTTTGTTCAAAAATGTTTTTATGTGAGCCGTCGTTTCCATAATTTAACCGAGTTACCCAAAAAAGAAGGCTCCTCGAAGTTTTTATTAGATGAAATCCAATAAAATGCTAAAGGAAATCCGACGTTGCCTTGAAACAAGCTATTTACTACACAATTCAACTCGGACGACCCCAGTGGAGCCAATAGATATGTGGACAGAAACTCTGATAGTGGTATAAAAGCAATAAAAGTTACCACATTCGCTTCCGAAACGGACATGTTGTATGTCGTTACGAAACTTTTTTGTTTCATTTCATTCTTTCCGAACACAATGTATTGAGATATCTTTCAGTTGGAAACCGATATGACGGAAATGTCTGAATAACTGTCGCCCATTGTGGGAACTTTAACAAGATAGTGTGATATACGCACGATCCGTTACAGCGCCGCCTACGTTTTTTACGAAATGTTTACAGACCATTTGGTACCAAAATGAAAACATGAATTTGATTCATAGACGCGGGAACATTCGATGTAACTAACTCCTCTCTATTCTCAACTGGATGTTTAAAACGTGATCTACTACAATGATGAAAACATAAGATAGCGAGTCTGCGACACAATAATGTTAGCCGTGACAGTTTTGACATTTAAAATAAATACAACTGTCATTCAATTAGTAAAATAGAATCCGCGGTAATGATTTTTTTTTTTTCTAAATTGTCAACGGATCGACTTAGAGACAAACAACAATTCTTATAAACAAAAAAAAAACAGTTCTTGTTGCGGGTCTATAAATAATCTTAGACTATAAACATCTGTTTCTGAACGGTAGTGGATAGTGTGTATGGCCACGTTATGTTCTTTTGGGTATAATCGAAGTAACGCAGTAACAACAAACACATACAATAGAAGTTCGATTTTGGAGATGTCAAAAATGAACAGTGCAGTGTCATATTTATTTATTTATTCTTTATTGTTGTTAACAAAGGGCGCACTTAATACCAATTGGCATTTTCTTACAGTCAACCCAGGTGACGATGAGGAGTTGTGATAGGCACAAAATTACCCTAATTTAATTTACAAACAGAAAAAAATGCGATATTATATACTATAGGTACATAGTTGAATATATAATAAGACTATAATTATACATTATATAATTATAAATATACATCCTTATGAACTTGCATATATGTACGAGTACATACAACATACACACATATGTGTGCATACATACACACATAAATATTAAATACATACAGATATACAAAAAATGCGTATATTGTAGGTAAGTATTTTTAATGTAAAAGTGAATATTATAAATGTAAGTTAATTTCAATCTCAGTACATATTTCTGCATCACAAATCATATCAGTCTGTTCATTGGTGGACATACGAGTAGGTATGTAGGCATTAGGCAGCACTTAGCCAGTTACCAAAAGCTCGCCCGTTGTATAGCAAGTGTACGAGTACTATAAACTATAACTAAGGCTTGGGTTAGCAAGATGCTTACCGGCTCAGATCACGTGTCTTTCGATATGGCCCGACTAGTGCCGGACTTATACGCGGTCCTTCATCATGAACTACCACCTATTGCAGCGCGGTCGCTGCGGTGACTGTATCATTATTAAACGGAGACATTACTGACAATGTAGCGGCTATTAATATATACACAGAAATAAGAGAGATTAAAGGCCGCTAAGTATGTACGTATGGCTGTAATTAATTTATTGTAATTACAAGGATAGGGAGGATTACACTCGAGCCCGTATCGATACCGCAATTTACAGCTCGCACCGCATTAATTCAGCGCTTTAAACCGCTCTAATGCCGCCTAATTTCCTTTTCCTTAAGGCACTTGTATTCTGAATACCGGAAAAACCTCCCATAATCTGATTCTCAGAGCTCATTCCAATTAGAAGTTTGCTGTTCTTTTTTCTTTTTTTTTTTCGTTATTTTTAATTATGCGTTTATTAACTGGAGAAATTTAATTCTAAATTTAAATTAAATGTGAAATTGCGTGATGGTAAATGTATGTATTTAATTTTGAAATTACCGTTCTGTTATTTTTGGGAAAGAAAAAATAAATACAGCGATACATTTGCATTGAACGCTAAAATATTAAAGGAAAGTAGAATGCATTAAAAGAAAGGTGTAATACTATTTGTGAACTGCCTATTATATACTGATGTACACACATATAATATGATTAATACGCAATAATCATAAATAGTTGGTTCACACCAGAATCGGTATCGGTTTCGGTATTTACCGCGTTCGCCCCATTAATTATGCGTCGTGAACCGCCTAACACCACCTAATTCCCTTTTCGATAAACACTCGTAATTTGTACACAGAAAAATATCTCTTGCAATCTCCTTTTCAAAGATCGCACCAGTTAGTTTAATATTATTTTATTTTCTGTTTACTCGACCAACGAGGCAGTCATAGGTATTTTTAAACGTACATATATCACATACGTGGGGATTTTTTTCATTATGCTCACTGTAAAGCAAATTAAACTTTTCGAAGTTACTATCACTAGTAATATTGACAATAAAATTATACCCCTCGAATAACGAGTGCAGCCCCTTATAAAGAAAACGCCTAGCTCTTATCCACTATATTATCACCCATTATTAAATGCTTTATCTGAGAAAATTCGCTAACAACCACCCAATTAATTGCTGCGATTACGTTGTACCTTTTAAAAGGTAAACGGAGTAGATTTTAACTATCTCTCATGTCACTTAGTAAGCCTTAGACCTGATTATAAATGTACGGAACTAACGAGATGTTCCAAGATCTGTAAGCGACGATCGTTGAGGGTGCTCATCGCAGCCTTCCTTAATTACTAGCGGCTTTTCTGTTCCCATTTATTAATCGAGATCGGATATTTTAATCTACAAAATACAGCATTACGTGTCAGGATGTAAGGGAGGCAAAAATGAATGCTAATAACGTCAAGGGGAATTTATTGAATGTCTAAGATACTAAAATGTAAAAAACGCTTGTAAGAAGCACTTAATGCTAGTATTATCGAGTTTTCTTTAGAGATACATATACATATATCTTCACACCGGGTTCCGTACAAGGTGGGTGGTAGAGGGTACGGAGTGCCAAATGTTTGTATTCTTGCAGACTTGCCCTGCTTATTCCACATTCATATATATGAATATTCGTAACAATATAATTAAAGAATGTGTTCACACGAATACCAACGACCATTTATGATATAGTCGAGTGGTTACAAGAGCGACTGCTGATCGACAGGTCCTGGTTTCGATTCCCGATTGTCCGAGTACAATCGAATTTTTGCAACTTAGATTTTCTAGTAGTGGCTCGGAATTGTGCTCTGTGTATGTTAATTGGTTTATTAACTGTTCTGTGGTGGGACGTAAATTAACTCGCTAAAACGTGTAAGTGTAGTATACTTGTCTACTTGCCCCTTCGTAAATTACAGGCGTGATGTTACGTTCTTATAAATATATATCATTAATTTATAATTTATTTAATAAAAACGTATTGCGGCGCTTTTCTGAGCAGCTAGTACGTTAGGTAGATGCAAGTTCGTTTCAACTAAGATTTAATAACTCGTTTTAATCTCACAGCTTAATATCAGTAGACTCATATGGCTTGGTTCAGTGAGGAGCGGGTTCAGGGGGAATTACTGCTTACCTTTCGTGTGTAATGAATACCTTCTGTAGTATATAAGACAGGAAAGTTGTGGGAATTATATGCTTAAAATGCCACAAGCATTATATAGGTCCATAAGTGGTTTCTAATATAAATATAATACCACAATATCCAAGTAAGAGCGCGATGTACACACTTTAATTACCTCAGTGTATCAGCACTGCGCAAAATTGCACTGTTTCATAATTTTTGCTTGTCATCCATTAACTTGGCAGCGCTATAGTTACATTTAACTGTAATAAAGTCGTTTAAGCCTAATGTAATATTAGCCATGAAACACAATGATGATAATAATGATGATGATAATACTGTTCATAGGTGATGACGAAAATAAAGAAATAACTGTGCATCTATTTCATGTTGATTGTGATTCTCAAGTTGGAGGAATTATACCCTTAAATTTTTTTATAATACAGTTTTCAAAATTTTAAAAAAAATGACCACAGTCGTGGCTGCATTTCATAAGTAATACATAAGAAATATTATCATACTTGTATATATTTCCGTAATTTAAAGGACGTTCTAAGTAGTCGGTTTGAGTTAATATGACAACAGTAGTTGATTGACTCGTTGGACGAGTGGTTGCAAGCGGGACTGCCGATCGAGAGGTCCTGGGTTCAAATCCCGGGTCGGGTACTATTGGATATTTCTAAAATAATACTATTGGATATTTCTAATTTAGAATTTCTAGTAGTGACCCGGAGTTTGGATTTGTGCTCGGTATATGGCAATAAGCTCCCGTCTATTCCATGGGACGTAGACGCAACTGATGAAACGTGGGAGTGTACTACACTCCTCTGCCTACGCCTTCGGGGATCATAGGCGTGATGTTACGCAGTAGTTTAATTTTTTTTTAAGTATAATCATACATGAAGTCACTTTGTATTTTCTATATGTCTTTCGGGAAGCCTTTCATGTTGTTACTCGATTTTAAAATACCGACGCTACAAACCTACATAAATATGTATAGATAACGTTATACCGCATCCAATAAAAACCCAGATGAATATTATTTACGTAATTTTTGCGACGAGTCAAAACTACGGAAGCCGTTGCCACATGATTTATATAGTACGACGTTCCCAAGTGGCATATTTACAACACATTGCCAGTATCCATAATCTCACGGGCGTTCGTAGATTAATCTTCGGAATTACTCTATGGAGGCAAAAAAGACCAGCGCGGCGGTTCTATTAGCCAATTATATTTGCCAAATAGCGGCAAATTGGCCATTTGTGGCGAAGAATTCCTTCCGCTCTGCATAGTTAAATGTTAAATGTATCCAGTTTTTATACATTAGCGCTGCGTACGAATAATGAGTCCGCTAATGGCTCTCTTGTTTGTGGGAACGAATTCTTTAATATATACGAACTTACACAGCCTCCTGTACTATGCAACTCTATGTTACATAATTCAGAATTAAGATGTCGTTGTTTATATGTTTTAATAGTTAAAACCATCATTACCACGTTTACGACGTCTCGGTAAAAGGAGCGTCGGTCGCCCACCAGATGGACTGACGATCTGAAGAAGACAACGGGAAGCTGCTGGATTCGGAAGGGCCAGGATCGGATGGAGTGGCGCCGATTAGGGGAGACCTGTATCCAGTGGTGGACATCGAGAGACTGACGATGATAATGTATAGTTATATACTTATATATATAATGTTTAAAATATGTGTAGGTATTTGGCGCTTAAAATGGTACTAACTTATCTTTAAAAAACATATTGATAAAAGCACACTTTCAATAATCGTGAATTAGGGAGAGCAATTATATGGTTTGTCCCGTATGAGAATTGATCTTACAACCACCGGCTTAGCAATCAGGATCACTAACCACTGAATCAATGGGCCAGTCAAACCCTTATGAAAGTTTTTTGTTAATTTTACATAGTTAGAGCTAAATTAATGAAACAATTATTACAATGACTAATATTTAATAATCCCAAAATATTGTTTTCGAAATTTAGTTTTCGTAGCTTGGTCGCCTAACAATTACAATAATATTTGCTAAACTTAATTAATAAACAATTAATTCAAGTAAGTACACGAATAGTAAACCGGATATTCGTTTTATTGTATTAAGCCGTATCAAAGTTTTACGATAAACTTAAGGGTCCAGGTTAATTCGGGATAGTTCAAGGGATTAATCAAGTTTCCAATTCGGGATATCCGAATCTTAGCCGCGGTTGACTGCGTCACGGAACCCCGCCCCGCTTGCTCGCGCTATTCATAATTTATCCGCTCAATTAATACAGGAAATTGTGTTTCGAAGTTGAAGTGCCACACTACTCCCTATAAATTGGGAGTTTATAAAGAATGCGTGTTTCACTGCCTCGTTGCTCGAGTGGTTGCAAGCGCGAGATGTCCTGGGTTGAATTCCGGGTTGGATACTGTTGTATTGTTCTAATTTAGATTTCTGTGCCGGGTGCATGGATATAGACGCACCATCTATTCCATAGAATGTAAAACTTACCTGAAGAAATGTGGAAGTGTACTACACTTCTCTGCCTATCCCTTCAGGGATTGCAGGCGTGATGATACGTTTTATTATTCCTTATACTGACAACACATGTCATGAAAGATGTTATTTATTTTTTATGTACTCTTAAGAATTCAACACAGTAACGTTAAAATTATCTAAACTTGTAACTATCAACGGCTCAGTTCAAAACAACTAACTGTCTCGATTGAGTCTCAAGTCTCACATCATATTCGAGTTATGACTAGAGCAAGACTTAGAACCTGCTTCACTGGTAACAGTCTGTTAGCTACCCAATTACGTCATCATCATCATCAGCTTCTAGGTGACCGTTGCTGAACATAAGGCTCCCCTAATCGGCGCCACTCCATCCCGTCTTGGGCCTGTCCAGTCCAGCAGCTGCCCGCTGTCTTCTTCGGCCGTCAGACCAAATTACATACCTAGCTGTAGGAAATTGTTACTCAACGTATGGTATACGTTCATTTGCATAGTATCACTTCTTATTTAAATCGACTATTATCTATCATCGTCATCATCAATATCATTAACCCTTTATAGTTCCACTGCTTGAAGTAATGATATTTCGTTTACAATCTTTGCTCACCTATCATCGTCATTATTTCGAACGTCATTTTTTATATGAAAAAATAAGACTAAATATCACTTGCTACAACGGTGAGTGAAAACATCGCGGGGAACCTGCACGAGTTTAGAGTTTGCAAAAAATATATTTTCTAAGGCCCGCGATGTCTGCCAATTCGCACTTAGCCAGCGTGGCAGACTATGACCTTAACTCTCTAATTCTGAAAGGAGACTCGTGTTCCAACAACGTAATGATAAAAGAGAAAAATTAAATAACTGTAAGTAGCAATGTCGACACATTACGACTAATATAGGAACACGTGGAAACATCGCACTTATCAAGCAGTTCTTAATGGGACAGTGTTGCCGTTCTGTTAACGTTACCATTACTTTTAACAACAAAATTACATTCGAATCTTCACATCGCATCACGCTCCGGAACCCCCATATAAAGTCTTTGTTCCAACAGGACAACCATTGTTCTTACTAAATTAAGAGCCCACAACCGTAAGTAATAGCCTATTACGTTTCTTAATACACTCTCTTTGTTATTGTTTCGCCTATAAACTTTTACCACTTCAAGTCAAAGGAATCGAGATGACAATAGCATTAAAAGCATTCAAACTATGTAATTCCACGATTCAAAATCGTATAAAATTATGGGTTCATTTTCCTCGCTGTCGCTTCGTCGCAGAGGTTTTAAGGGCGTGTTTCACCGTGGGCGCATAAATAGTAACGTAAACGCAAATATGTAAACATATATTATAATAATGGCGTAATATTTACGCATTTTTACTTAATTTATATCGAATTTTAATACATTTTTAACAGGTTTCGGTAAGAAATTTAATCAATTTAAATCATTTTATACTAATAGGTAATAATTATCATTATTATTATTATAGATAGCAAGTACCTGTGACTAAAATAACAGTCCCGAATTAATAACTAATTAAGAGAGAATTTAAAAGGTTGCAAACACAACAATCAGAATACTGAGTCATGCAGCTAACTTCCATACGAACTTCAGGCATCGTAAAATGAACACCTGATGCAGCTTCCGGGAATAATAGAAATATGAACTGTCTTTTTGAAACATAATATCAGTACTTTTCTTAGTGCCATACGCTAGTCGATCAAAATCGTACCAACCCCGCATATACGTGACATAACGCCTATAATCCCCGAAAGAGTAGGCAGAGAAGTATGGTACACTCCCACGTTTCACCAGTTACGTTTACATCCCATGAAATGGTTGGTGAGCCTATTGCAATACACCGGGCTAAAGAGGTAAAACTACTCAAAAGTATATTCTTAATACAAAAAAATCAAAACAATCGCTTATCGTTCACAGGGGAAACAGTGTGTTTATTTCATTGTTCTTATAATAGATCGTAATCAAAGTGAACAATAAAGTCTTTGTCGCTTTCTTGGAGATTTTTGGAGTCTGTTTATCTTGAAGTGCAGCCAATACAAATGATATTACATAATTTCGAGATAATGATGAGCTTAGCAGACTCAGAACACGTTATGCGGCAAATGTTTTTATTTTTACCACATTGCTGGGAAACAGCAGCTGAAGCTATAATATATGTTTTTCTTTTATTTTCATTTAGCGGTATGCTTATTACTGAACTGTATTAAAAGATTTTATTTTATAGGGTCACAACCACGCTTAATG
This sequence comes from Parelbella ahira ahira, assembly GCA_018244795.1. Taxonomy (NCBI): domain Eukaryota; kingdom Metazoa; phylum Arthropoda; class Insecta; order Lepidoptera; family Hesperiidae; genus Parelbella; species Parelbella ahira. Next base: position 21,657 of record DWME01000600.1, read on the forward strand.
GACTGCCGCAGCAAGCATAATTATATTCATTTTATTACTGAATAACACGTCAACCTTCGCTAATAACAGTTTGTCTCAAAAATAAAACTAATTTCATTTATAAATAATATTTGCTATTTGCACACAGACACACAAGGTCACGCACCACATGAACATGCTCACGCACAAGCACAGGCACACTCATACACACACGCACACTTGCACGTGTACGGAGGGCGCACACGTTCACGTATTACGATACATACATTCACAAACGCAAGCACACATATACACATAGTTCAAATACATTCCACCATACAGTACTGTAAGCGGATTAGCGCTAGGGTAGGACGAAGCCCTAGCCGGGAAGCCGGCTACGCAGTTTTCGTTATACAGTTCTAGACGAGCTAATTTTATCAGAATTTTGTTTATTTCATAAATATAGCATAAGTTTGCATTTGTTAGTGTTACAACTATAGATGTACACACATTTGAATATAATATACAAAATTATAATGTAGGTATACTTTATTAAACCGAATGTGGATGTTGACCAAACATTTCAGAGAGTGGCTGATATGAGAAAATTAAATCTAAGCCGTTCGAGAGTGTATGAACAAAATAAAGAATGTACAAGGAACACGCCAAGTATGTAAGGATCGACGTTCTCTGCCGACTCCATAACAAACCTGGTGTGACATTCGGTAAACAAAAGTATTTCAAAGCTTGTACTTGTGCCCTAAAACGTAGTCTTGTTGTCTATTTGATTCTTATTTATCTTTTACGGCTCACTAATTGATCCAAAATAATAAATTAGAAAAGGTAGAAAACGTAGGATGCCTGGCAACGGAAACTCCTAATTACTAGGTTGTTTACTAATTAATAGTTGGAATAAAATCTCACTGATCCAATTAGAGCTTTCTGCCGCTAAGTAAGATAATGATTTTGATGCAACCAGTATTTCGGATAGGTAATAGTTATTTTTATTTTTTGTAGCGACTCGGAGTTTGGAATTGTAACCGGTATATGGCAATAGGCTCACCATTTATTCTACGGGACTTAAAGGCAACTGGTGAAACGTGAAAGTGCACTACACTCTTCTGTTTACCCCTTCGAGGATCACAGGCGTGATGTAAAGTTTTTTCTATTAGACTCCTATATGTTGTTTACTTCGAAGTGTTAGTTTTTCGCTGTGAGCTCGGTTCGAAAAATTATAACTTCACCCCTGTTGTTCGTAAGCCTATTGCCATACATCTAGAAGTAATCTATACGCCGAGCTACCTGTTGCCTACCTAACTGGTAACCGGGGGTTTTTATCAGAACCAGGGTTGCTTTTAATCCCCAATAGAGAGAAATAAGTGAGGATCATCCAGCGACTGGGAATGATAATAAAATTCAAATTTTCCTATCATATTCATCAACATCATCATCATCAGGCTACTCCCGTCCACTGCTGGACATGGGCCTCTCCAACAGCACGCCACTGAGCTCAATCTTCAGCTCTCCGAATCTAACCGCTGCCAGCCACTCTGTATACATCTTCACTTCGCTTAGCTGGAGGGCGTATCATATTGTAGGCACATACTCGTATTTATTTAAAATATCTAAATAAACTTCTAAATAAACCGTTTCTAAGCTTACCACCAGATTTACTTTTTCGACCGGCTTTAAACATAGGCTGTTACAAGCACTGCCTGTTTGCCTTGCGTTTTAATAAAATAAATTATTTTTTTCTTAGCTACGAACAGTATTCAAGTTGAGCCATGCAAAATCATGTTTTGTATTCTTATTTAAGTTGTTCTTGGATTACGTTAAGAAAGTAGGTAGGTATATAAAAGATAAAGCAATCTCGAATAAAACTTTCTATATTTTTCAAAGCTCTTGTCACTATTCCTTTATTATGATCTGAACGAAACGTCATATAGTCTTAATTGTTTTAACATAACATATGCCATCTTGTACTGACAGGCTCGACTATCGCATAATTAACGTTTTTCGCACATCATCTACTGCTGCGGTAATGGTTTTCAAGGTAATAGTGTTAATTACTCGACAATTTAGATCTGAATGAATCCCCGCATTTGATGCTTGGTTTATAAACGAGTAGAAGTACTATATTCACCTGAGCGTCAACGGACGCTCTTCGCAACTACCCACACTAACGAGTGTGGGTAGTTGCACAATATTCTTACTCAACGTATGACAACTCGGTAATCTAGTTGGCACCACTAACGCCCAGCTGGAAGCACCGTCGCCTTTCACCGAGCGTTGATAACAATAAATCTATCAATTAGTTTCTCAAATATCAATGTAATAATTACTTATATAACAGCTATTACATACCATATTATGATGCTTTACGACATTTTAACAGGCGTTATTTAGTCTTACAAGTCTTGCAGAAACATCTCACGCGATATAGAAAAAATATTATATTTTTGTAGCACACAATTTTCTGCACCAATCAGTTATGGATATAAATATAAGCAACATTTTCCCACGGGAAGACGTCATATTCCCGTGGGAAATTCGTAAGACGCCGAGCGAACGAAGCGCCGTCGCCCAGGTACTATCTCTGTAAGTATATAGCATAATAGGAAGTCCCTCAGCTTCTTCTGTCCGTCCGTTCTTCGCTCTCGTGTGAGACTACGTATATAAATCTTTATACAGTTTTTACTAAAAATTAGACTGACACATTGAAAACATAAGAAAATAATTGAAGTAGGTAAGCTTACATACGAAATACGGGTTAATTCGGAAAAACACTTATACGCTAGTGTATTTTTCTTGTGTTTGAGACTACATACTACGGAATTAAGAAGCAGGATAAAACTTTCAAGATCATCGTTAGTAAAGGGTTCTGGGTTAATATTTCTCTGAGCCTGATGAACGCGTATGCTCAATCGATGTTTCTAGCAACTGAATACAGTAAGAAATATGAGTGGTATGATAAACTATTGCAATAACCGGATATTACAGAAATATCGATTACATAAAGAGAAACGGTTATTTTTTATCCGCAAGCAAGCCGCGGTCAGTCGCCACACTCGTGGGAAATCTAGCTACCGTTGATTCAATAGATTTTTCGCTCCCCATCCTTCAGTGAATTAACAATAAAAATTGCGAATAAAAATTGCATGAATGGAGAGTTTGTTGAAGTTTAACTCGCGCTGTGCAAGCGGTGGGATTTCAATATCTGAAATTGCCGCCAACAAGGCAATATAGTGACCAGAGAAATAAATTTATTTGGAATACTTTTCCTCTAGTGTTCCATTGGATTCAATAAAAAATATTCTATTAAAGTGCATTCTATGTATATCCAATGGGATAGCGAACTGCGCAAGGCGACAAGCCGTAGACAGGGTGCGAAGGCGCTCATTGGGGAGGCCTATGTCCAGCAGTGGACTGAGATAGGCTGATGATTATGATGATGACGAACCATAACTAGAAAGTCAAACATACCCAATCAGTGCAAATTTGGTTGAAACATATCTTAGGATAATGTTAGGTAATGTTAGGATCTAATGTTTAGAATCCTAAGATATAATAATAAATATTTTTAGAATCCTAAGATATAAAAATATTTATTATTATATCTTAGGATTCTAAACATTAGAGCATCTCCACAATTAGTATGACTGGTGAAACGCCAATGCGTTGTATGGCTTCGTTTTACAATTTCAATCCTGACAGCGTAATAGGGTTATGGGTTCGTCTGTTTTGTTCCTCGTCTCACAATGGGCGGAGGAGCAACCTGCGATGAATAATAATGCAGGTTGTGGAGACCTGCTGAGTTCGCATCTGAACGATGAAACCGGAAATATTCTGCTACGTGTGTACGTACTGCTGGAATTTTTCAGCAGCATCGACACATATTGTCAATGACAGTGAATTTCGTCCTGAAGGTTTTTCAGGACTTTTCCTGCCATGTATCTCGCCCGATAGTTACAATCCTTGATAAAATTCATTAATTTTCAATAATAGTTTATCTACTGCCTCGTTGTTCGAGTGGTTGCAAGCGTGACTGACGATCGGGAAGCCCTGGGTTCAAATCCCGGGTCTGGTGGTATTGGATTTTTCTAATTTAGAATTTCTTGTAGTGATTCGGAGTCTGGATATGTGCCCAGTGATCTGTGTATGGCAATAGGATTACCACCTATTTCATGGAAATAAAACGTAACTGGTGTAACGTGGGAGTGTACTACACGCCTATGACTACCCCTTTGGGGATGACAGTTGTAATGTTACGTTTATATAATAACAAGTAAACTCGTAACGTCTTAAAGGTTTATAATAATGATTGTGTTTCGTAACAAACAACTTGAAGGTTGTGGTGGTAATAAACAATTCGCATTGTTTCTTTTTAAATACCTTGTTTACACGCTATACAGTTTTATATTTCTAAGATCAGCTTATAACCTAGTGTATTGGCTTCCAACCCCCTCTTTTCAGAGCCCACGTCGATCTCTTCTGCGTTGGTCCACGATTCTCTATAGCTCTTCTGATGAAATAAGCAGAAAAAAACGACCTTCAATATCCAGTTACCATCTAGCTCTGTATATGTAAAGCGGCAGCAATAAGGAGTGCTAGGAATCATAAGAGACAACGGGTCAAAAAACATGATCGACTTAATCATCACGGGACAAAAGTATACATTCAATCATCATCATCATCATCATCGTCAGCCTCTTAATGTCTATTGCTGGAGATAGGCATCCCCTAATCGCCGCCAATCCATCCGGTCTTGGGCCTTCCACATCCAGCAGCTTCCCGGATGACATTCAATCATGTCATCGGAATTAATAATTACTATGAATTATGTGTTTAAGAAATATGCCAAAGATATTAATACATGTACATGTAAATATATCTATATATCTGAATATCAGCAGAACTACTGGTATCTACTTACTCCGTCTCTTTATAGAGAAGAATAAACATTGTGTGTTAGCTCACGCTACTTACCCCACCAGAAACTTCTAACGCAAGGCCGTAGCAGCGGAGTTCGCGGTAAGTTTCCCTAGTATTGTGATTGCCCGTAACAGTTTTAAGGTCGGCGCATTGCGGCGCAGCCCGAACTTATTCAAAGTGGATAGAACTCGCAACAATATGCAATACATTTTACGGGTAGATGCAGATAAACCGTTTTTAAAGCATGTGGGGCTTTTCTGTTGATGTTTACTTTGTGTATATTTGGTGTTATGTATTTTTATATATAAGTTATTTTTACTATTCTTAAAAGCTAACAATAAACCATATACTGATTCAGTTCCTGTTACAAGCATATACATATATGGCTTTGATGAAATGTACTTTCTTTTTAATCAAATTTTACTCACCGCAACACACATTATATTTAAAGGAAAAATATCGAGTCTAATTCTTAAATAATTCTCTACATTGACAAGCATTGAACTAATCAGATATACATGTAGAGACAATGTAAATTTAAAAGAGCAAAATAAACAAATGTGTTAAGGACTGTAATTAAGAGATCGTGACACACTCTTAGGGAAGATACTGGACTCCCAGGTCACAACTCACGCTTATCTGGCAGCCAGGGCTCTCTGCTTGAAATGTAACAAGTTTTGGTCAATAAATCATAATTATTATTAATGTACGATCTGGCAAATAAATACCTAACGTACACAAAATATTTACGACAATAAACCAGCTAACTGCTGCAACTTTACAATGATTAAGTTTATAAGAAAAAACGTCAGCGCGGGGTCCATTCATTTCAACCGCAGTCGGTAAATTTATCAGACGTGAGACCGAGCGGTATAAAGGAGCAACCCTTTCACTGCGCATCTTAGTTCCAAGAACAATGGCAGAGAACCCAACAATGGCGTAATACAAGCGCTCATTGTGGGGCGGACATCTTGCGACGAATGGGTCATAACTAACAATATTCTTTTTAAAATCCATTTGTTAAATTACGTTGTTTTTCTTTCCTGAACCATAAGGCTGATTCTGTTTAATAATAGTTGATATTTATAGCTAGTGAACTCCCACGCTAAGTGGCTAGCAGCGCGAGCGGTTGCATGTAAAGCGCTGAAGATCGAACTCAGTGGCGTGCTGTTAGAGAGACCTATGTTCTACTGTGGACGAGAGTAAGCTGATGATTATGATAATAATGTACTCCCACGAAACATCAATTATTACATAATCTACGTCTCACCATGCAAGTGTACTACACAGCTCAGTCTATCCCTTCAAAGAAATACAGCCGTGATGTTATGTGTAGTGCCTCCGATTTACACCTTTAAACGACTTGCAATAAAAATTTTTACTTAAGCTCCAATATAACACTTGCCCAACGCGCCCAACTTAAAGGACGCCATTATATTTTACTGAAGTATATTTTGTTGAATATGTGTGTTATAGAATAGGGCGGTGGTATTACCATCTACATTGTCAACACGCTCAATACTATGTTGGTCCGAATTACTTGCAATGTCATTTTGTTGCTTCGTTTAATTAGCCAGAACTAATTTCCAACTACCCTATCTTGTATCAATCCTGTTCAAGTGTCATTAGATAGTCTTATTATATAAGAAACAATGTCATAACTCATTTTGATATATTTTATCATACAATCTGTTTCCAAGCACATTTAACAAACGGTTAAATAGGTGATTTAAGCTTGGAGGGCAAGCAGTCTAATAATAACCACCCTGTTTTGTTTCTTTCTCTCTATGTAACATAGCAACAGATCGATAAATTCAAATTAAAACCACAATAATATTTGACAACAGACAGAGAGGAAAGCAAACAAACACCATAACAGATGAAGGTTTAATTAAAACATGGACTTCCCAAATAATACGACCATGACGTCACACTAGAACGAGACGAATTCATTATGTATCACAGAGGCCACAATTAGGCTTAAAGCCCACATACGGTTCGTACATCCCATGTCATTGCAAATGAGAGTCCAAATAAACTGTTCGAGACTTATGGAGTAGCAGATAAACAGACAACCCCACCCTAAACACATAATACTCGCACCCTTGAGAGTAATTAAACCAGATATCGGAACGCTGCGCCCACTTTATGGCCCGTACAATCCATCCATCCTTATCAAAGTTACTCGAGAAGTAACATAAAGTTATGTTCTTCGGTCAGTTTAGGCTCGAGGTGTGATACCGAAAATCTTATTAAACTATCTTTAAACATGCTCTAATTTCGCTTGGAATTTCTTTTGTACGATAATTTTAATATATTTGTGGTTTTTAACTAATTTGTAGGGTTTGAGCTACACACGGGGAATCATATAAGCGAATGCAAATAATTTTCCACTTTTACGTAGAAATAACAGGTATATTAATTGCTCTCTGAATATTTACTGCAATTGTATATGTACTACAGTTAACATTATTTTATAGTCTTTGTTACCATGTATATTTGCTTTTTATAGTTGGTAAATATATACATATAATTTAGGTATGGTCGGGATAATACTAGTCCATATTTATGTTAGTTACCTGAATCCGGTATAGGTAGATACAGAATCTTCTTATGCTGGAATGCATAGCACTATTTTCACTGTAGTAAGATTGATACCGAGGAAAAAAAACTATGTGCCACGATTATAAGCTTTTTAATGCTATATGGCAACACTACTCGTATGTCAACTGTTTACGGAATAAATATCGTGTAGTCATCTCGTTTTTCACTAGATGAGAGATATGAGAAAAATTTTAAGGCACTGAGGCACATAAAAAATAGTTTTTTGGGGTTTAAAATGAGTAATAGTATAGTTTACAATAAACAAGAAAGTATAATTAATTTCGTATTCTTTTGTATTCGAAGATATAACATTACTAAAAAATTCCAGTCTATGCAAGAGAATGACTGGATCATATTGACGGTACGCCGAACAAAGCTCAGAATTGTCGAATTTTTGAGAGAGCCCCTCTGGCTTCTGACGTTGATTAATGACCCGGTCTGGACCACAAGGGGATCAACTGCCAAGGTTTTTAAAGTTCCCGTCAGCCGACGTATGAATGTGAAACCGAATAACCCCTGATACTCCTATCAGGATTCGTTTCTTTTTTGTGAGATATGTACGTTGAATGTAGCGGATAGTCCGTGGTCACGATTCTTGAGTATCTATACATTTTGGTCCGAGAATAGAAAGTACATTAATTAAATTATTACAATATCGGAGTACAGTCTAAAAAGCCAATTAATATCAATACTGAATCCGTAATTATCAAATGGAAGCTCTCAGGCGATCAAAGACGAAGAATCACAGCTAATTACGACCGATTACCGCTTCGAATCAAACGGTATCCGAAACCAAAACAACAGCGGATTCTCGAAGAGAAAAGATTACTTCAAACTTGGAATTATTAATTCTAGCCAAACGTCAGATAAATCACGAGGCAATTCGGAGCGACGAATGCTGCGGAATGGCCTGTTTTGTTTAAGACCAGCGTCATTCGTGATGAAGTCTATTGTTTCAAAGTGCGGAGTCAGAACGTAAAGGATTATTCATTTCACTCGGCATCAAAAGGCAGCTTTTAAAGTTCCTCTGTTCAGCTGATGATCTTAATAAATTCATGTTTGAATGGACGCTTCCACGATTTCGCCTGTATTTTGATAGCAGGGGGATGAATAAATATTTAATGCTTTCTGTCTACTCTTTCAGCGATTTTTTATATATATTTGATTGTAGCTTTCTGTTCTCAATCATAACATCTCGTCGTGACAGGAAATAGAATTTTTTTTACATTAATAATCTGTTTGGCTTTTCTACTAATAGTTGTATACATACTTTAGTCTAATCGTTTTTTTTTATAAAAAACATCCAATTGTTCATACGAAGACAGTCAAAGATAAAATGGTCCTTTACCTAAACACCCTTTCTAGTGCTATCAATTTGTTCCACACGGTCGGTTACATTGAAATATACCACTTCACATATGAGATTGATATTGCCATTTAAATTCCAAATTTTCCTACGACCGTACGTTCGCGATTTCAATTAAGATAGGGCTTTGAATCTGGGCCCGAATATCAAAGGATTTAAGCAGATTTCCAAAGTAAAAGAAGTCGGAATTCTGATTTCAGTCTTTTTACTAAAAATGTCGCACATAAATCATGAATGAATAGGGAATAAAATTGAATCCTTAAGATATTTGAGATTGATCATAATCTCATGAAAGCAGAGCGAATGTCGCAAAATATCGTGTATTAGTGTTTTTAATCAACTTTTTTGCTAAGAAATACTAATAACATGTCTCAAAAGCTTTTTCTAACTAAACAGCAAATGCAGGGCAACATGGGATCCTACACATTGATAACGAGGAATTTAAAAAATGTTTGGATACTAAATCTATTCCATTATTTTTTTTTTTACTTAAGACAAAAAAAAATTATTAATGCAATTAATGTAAAAAATATACATTTATTAAAAACAAACATTTTTTTAAAATTGAATAAATAGTAAATCAAATAAGCAAAAGTACATAACATAACTGAGTTATATGGTGGCTGGTTTTAATATTTCAGACAACTGACGCCATATCGGGTGTTTTACTATGTGTTAGGGAAAGTTCTGAGTACCGCTGTTTAGTGCATCAATAAAGATTATGGCGGAACTAATAACGGCGCTATATCATGGAGTTCCAGAGCTGATAGCGAGTTGGAAGGTCGATTCGTTTATTATGCACTATACTATAACGTTCCGATTTACAGAAACGAACTGCATGGATGGTGAAAACAAAGTAACAATCGACCCTTTATCATTTCACTGTTTTAATATGGGTCTCCTCTCATATTGAGAGGGTTAAGGCCATAGTCTGTCACGCTGGCCAAGTGCGGGTTGGCAGTTTTCACACACCTTAGATTTTTTTTTAAATTGTTAAGTGTGCAGG
>DWME01000601.1:0-31501 GCA_018244795.1 Parelbella ahira ahira
GTCAAACACTAGGTACAGATGTTGTGATGGGCCAATTATATCGACGACGCCAACGATAACTAGCATTGCATTTAAATGGCCCGAAGCGAAAGGGTTAAAGTGGTGTCGAGTCAATTTTTGAACTGCCCCCCTTAACTATCAAATTGCCCCCAAGTGGGGCGTGGACCCCACGTTGGGAAACACCGGTCTAGACCATATCTGTATGTTTTTTCTCATTATAACAAATCAAAGAGATCCATGAAGTAAATCTTCTTTGGGGACAACTTGAGGGTATCTCAGATTTTATTTACAATCAGTATCATTCTGTAACTGGTAATTGAATACTTCTGATCATGATTATGTATCATTTATAGTGTGTAAGTTCTCTCAAGTGGTAAATTTTTAATAAACACTGACTGCCGATAAGGTTAATAATTAGCCTGAACGAAAAAAAAGGGCTGTTTAATTTGCTATCCAGTTATAGCAAGAGGCATAAAAATTATTACTAAACATGCTTTTTGATGAATGACAGTTATATCTAATCTAGCTGACCTGGACAGATTATTCTACAAATATGATGACTGATTGACTTCATTACATTTTTGTCTTTGAATGTATGTACAAGAATGTAGCATGGAGAATATAGTTTGTTGCTATTGCATTCAAAGAATGCAGGTATAGATTGAATACTGTCCTTTAATGATCTCATGATAGATTGACTATAAAGCTTGTAGATAGGCATAGTGTTGCCAGCATGCATTAAGCACTTTTTGTTTCTAGCTACATCTATTTAATCAAGCATTAGGAATCACTGAAAAACTAAGTCCACATAATTTACTTGTATATATGTAAAATGTGTAGCTGTATGATGCATTAACATCTTTACATAGTTTAATTTTTGTTCTTTATTTTAATTTTTATAACTGGTGTGCATGTATGAAAAGTGTAATTAATGTGGGAGAAGTGCATCATATCTGGGGGACCCCCTAGGGGATATAGTATGATGATATAATAGTTATCAATAATCATACTTAAAATGAATGGTGTTGCCAGATCACTGATAGGCACAGTGCGAGCATGTGGCAGGAAGATAGCCAATGCTCTTCCAGGGGAGCTCTCTGCCGGCAACATGGTGCGTCGCGTCTTGCGCGCCATTCGCGACGAACAGCGAATTCATGCTAACCAGGTAATCAGCATCATTATTAACCATTTTATAGTCTATCATAATTGCGAAATATAGGTTGGTAGACTTCACATCTTTTAGAGAACAAATGAAAAACTCTTAAGGTATGCAGGTCTCCTTAACATAAATTCATTCACTATTCCAGCAAGTCATGTTTAATTTTTAATATGCACAAATGCATAATTTTCTGTGGCAATACTGTCACGTCATCTTCAAGTTTTTTATATGTAAATTAAAGTTATATATTGGCATACTACAGAGCGGTGAGGGCGCAGGTGAGTCCCTGCAGCGCCTGGTGCTGGCTGCACCTAGCCGCCGCGCCACACTCGGCTCCTCCGCGCACGACCTGCGCGAGCCCATTCGCGACCAGCTAGCTGAGGTATGCAACCCTATCAGTATGTAATTATACTTATTAATAACAAGTTGTAGTTACTTATATTTATTTCTTTATACCATTTATATATATATGTATACTGTTGTTAATATTTTTTTTATAATGTTAGATCTTTATGGACTAGGCATTAAGCACCGACAATCTAATATCTCTATTCTTGCAGACCTGATGTGCTTTTCCTATACAGCAGAGATGTAAATAATTTATATAATGTATGTGTATGTACTTTATTCTGTGTTTTTCGCTGTGGCAGCTGCGCGCGGAGCTGGACTCGAGCACGCAGGCGCTGGTGGGGCAGGCGCGCGAGCACGTGCGCGGTGACGAGGTCGTCCTCACGTACGGCGCGGGTGCGCTGCTCGAACGCTTCCTGCGCGCCGCGCCGCGCTGCCGCCTACTCGTCGCCGAGGGGCCCGACGCGCACGAGGTGCACGCACACAAATGCACGCACGCACCCACGCCCGCATCCACGCACACGTGCACATACACGCACGTACACACTTATCAGAGTTTGACCAATTTGCTTTTTCCTTGTTTTTTTCTGCTTTATAAGGTGATAAATATAAATTTATAAGTCATTAACACATAGAAGAAGCAAGACGTTATTAATATAATAATTGTTGATGACGTCGGCAGTCGCACGCCATGGCGGCTCGGCTGGGCGCGGCGGGCGTGTCCGTGACGCTGGTGAGCGCGGCCGCCGTCGCCGGCCTCATGTGCCGCGTCAACAAGGTGACCATTACTCGCTCGAGCTTCTACCATGAATAGACTTTAAACTTTGAACATAATATGATATTAATGTTTGGTCATTGCACATAAACAGATTTTATACACTATTGAAGAACGGTTATACGGAATAATACTTTTTGTCTTTTGTGAGATTTTCATTTCTTGTTTCATATAAATATATATATTTTGCGCCAACGAGCATTCAATTATCAACGGTAATTTGCATTGAATTATATAGTGTAGTTGTTATAAATTGGGCTTTTTTATAATAAATGCAGAATAATAGTATGGTCGGTGGTGGTGCAGGTGATCGTGGGCTGCGGGGCGGCGCTGGCGGGCGGCGGCGTGCTGGGCGCGGCCGGCCTGCTCGCCGTCACCACCGCCGCGCAGTACTATCGCGTGCCCGTGAGACCACGCTGCTTTTATAATTAACTGACTCTTTCGATTCTGATGGACATTTGATAAAGACTGATTCGATTCTGATACACTTCTAATGTGGGACATCCTGGCATGTTTAATTGTTCTTTACTGCTAACGAAGGGTTACATGTCAATACTTGATACCAATTAGCATCTTTTACCAGTCATCTGAGCTGACCGATAGGAAATGTCAATGACGAAAAGTTGAGGTGGCATCTGAATTTCTTAAAGAAAAAAAACTTTCCTTACTAAGAAGAGTGTAACGACAAAGTACCATTTGTATATGAACTGGAAGCAGTAGATGTGTGGGCGGCGCAGGTGCTGGTGCTGGCGCCGCTGCACGAGCTGGCGCCGCTGCAGGCCAGCGAGCGAGCGCGGCTCACCGCGCTCGTGCCGCCCTACCGCGCGCTGCCCTACGAGTAACCGCTTTACATACCTCCTCCATTACGCACTATGCCAGCGTCGCTAGCTATAGCCTCAAACCTTCCCATTCCGAAACCAGACCCGAGTTCAACTGTGAAATGACAAAAAGGTTATATAGATCTAAACAGTACGGTTGTACACAAATGACTCATCTATATGCAGCAAATAAAAACATTCTAAAATTTATTACACTTCAATAAATTTTAAATAGAAATATTTAATAGAGTAGGTACCCCTCAAAAATTGTAATTAAGATTGTAAACTTATGTATAGTTGATTGATTAAAAGATAATGGTTTGAAAGGAAATTGCAATCTAGATAACAATGAAATTCTATTGTTAATTTATTTATCTTTATGCGAACCTAAACCGATGTTCCGTCGATAAAAACTTCCTAGTTAAACATATTATTATACTTTAAATATAAAATTTTCTTATTCCCCGCGGCAGGAGCGCGGAGAGCGCCGCGGCGCACATCTACACGCCGCTGTACGACTACGTGCCGCCCGACCACGTCACGCTCTTCATCACCAACTTGTAATTACCTCTCTCTTTCACATTTTCTCCCATTCTACCGCCGCCTGTCAATGTTACTATGTGGATGGACAAATTTGGCACTCGGTGAACTCTGGCTACTTAAAAGGAATCTAATATACCTAACAATAAGGTTTTAATAATTTTCAGACAACTGTATCAGTATTTCACATTTTTGATTAGTCATTAAGGTGCTTAAAATACATTTATAATTATTTAAAATAATTATAATAACTTTTTTTTTTATTTATTCCGCAGAGGTGGCAGCTCACCGTCGTACATCTACCGGCTACTGTCCGAACTATATGATCCTAACGACTGCCAGATATAATGCCTACCGGATGAGGGAAATACAAAAAATTCAAGATGAAAATGCAAACACGAGTTTCAAATCACCGCAATGTGGTTTTTGATACATGACGTGTGTTAACATGTCCATATAATATTAGAGTCTAAACATAGATGTGTCTCGTTACAAGATTGTTAAGTGTGGTCAATGTTGTATTTAAAAGTGTGTGTATCAACAGATAGTTACAATATAACACACGGCAATGAATGACTCAAATTGTAAAGACCTGCTCTATTTGTATTGTATAATAAACCTTTAAAGCAACCTTTAATTTGTGTTGTTTGTATTTCTATCCATACTTTTTTTCTTAATTCATACCAGCTCATGTAAAATTAGGTTCCAAAGGTTTCAAAACCTGTAGGATTATCATATTCATCATGCTGTCAGTAGTACAAATGTTACCTCAAATAATAAAATGAAACATCAAATATTATTTTATATTTCAAATAACGAATGGAAAACTTTGCAAGACAAAGTCGATAAATGTTCATTCTATAAACAGCAAAGTTTATTTGCAAGGATAAGGCGAATCGGGGCCTAAGTAAGCATGAGCGAATGGGGACAATTGGTGACAAAGCGGCTATCTATTGACAGACAAACAAACGTCTTTATTTATTTAACTTATCTTTGAGCGACTATGCACTCTGCTCGCAACCCTCTTTAAATTATGTACAAGCGATTACGACGAAATATTATAATTATTAGTTCTACATATTATTATTGTTATAGATTTTATATCTATGTACAATGTAATTTTAAGTCATTTAATAACGTATCTTTTCTCTTAAGTAATATTAAAGAATATTTTTGGTTTTTATTATCATAAAAAAATCTCTCTCAGAAGTTATAAATATCCATTAAGGCCAACCAAGCAAAAACTGCCATTATGCTTTATTAGACCTCATAATTATCAGCGTTATTACTAATGAGTAGTCTTATATTAAGAGTTTATTTATAACTCTAAAACAAGTGTATAAAAAATAACAGCAACGTTTAGCGATGCGCTAACTCATGCCACAAAAAATAAGGGATCGTTATGCTCTGAACCCATTTTTGACTCCAAGCAGAACATTTAGTAACTATACGAGTAAGACTTATACATACATTAATATTATAGAATCACACAATTATACGTTGCTATAGCAAAAATACATTAAAAACAATGCCCACTTTTGGCACTACGAAAAAGGTTTGGAATTTATTTGCCATCTAATCATTAAAAAATAAGCGAATTTGTACGTTTATTTTCTAAGCATACTCGTAACTTGTTCGTACAACTAGTATCAGTCTATCGGCAAATGTATAAAAATTAATTTCAGATAGGTACAGTAAAGCGTACACAAGTTTCTTAAAATTTTAAACGCTATTTAAATGAAACTAATAATTGCCCGTTGCCAAAATGGCACTATAAAAGAATGAGATACGTTATTTTTACAAAAAAAATATCATGTATGATTTTTTCATTGGACGATGAACGATAAAAAATATCGGTAATAATTCGTATAATATTTTCTTATAATTTATGTTTTGATCAAGTAAGTACCTATTATATGCTCAGATAGGTAACAAAATCTCAGTCTTAAAAGTTAATTGTAGCCGTTGTTTTTTCAATTATCTACTAATAGTAAATTGAAAAAATGAGCCCAATCATTCCCGCCATTTTGCCATTTATTATATTAATAAAAGTAAATCTATTGAATGGATCCTTATACCTAAGACTTAGGGTTTCATTTGGCCGAAGTCAGTTCCGTAGGACAGAAAGAGAGCGCAGTATTCTACTCGGCAAGTGTGTGAGCGAATCTACGATATACATATTGCTATCCCTTTTATGTCTAAGTGATAACTCGTAGACCGTAGTACTATAACCGCGCTATCTCTGTCTTGAAATTAGTATCGTATTCGTTTTGACGAAAGGGTGTAGTGTGCTTACTAGCATTTGAGACGTGATTGTTTATTTTTGTGACGGAACAATATTTTACGAGTCTGAAGTATGGAGCTGACATAAACTGGTTGTAATATTGTGATGTGAGGGATGCTGTAGTGTAATATTTGAACTGGTTGATTTGTTCGTCTCCAAGATGAGTTTGGAGTATGTATTTTGGACAGTTTTAAGCCTGATCTGCGCTGTGGAGTCGAGTATATTCGGTGATCAGTGCGACTGGACTGGCAGGTACTCATTTAGTTATTTCTCTATTATCTTATTTATAAAATATAAATATAAATACTTATATCTTTCTCTTAGCTTACGAGTTATCAGATGAAATAGAATCAATTCAGATTAATTCAAAATAAGGGTAAAGTAATAATTTGTTATTAATCTGCATCCTATTGGACATAAAATAATAAAGAAATCTTGGATTAAAAAATATGTTATTAGTGTTAATACATCTGCGTTACAGAATTTCTTGAGTTAAATCTTTGTACTTAATTGTGTAGCGTTTTCTACAACGGAAAAAAAATTTAGATAGGTACCCAACGTTTTGCCTCAATGTACAATCGAGTAGGTACCTGTGTAATTATGTGTTGTAAATTTATCAATTATTAATAATTAATTGGCGCGTAATCTATGTTAACATAAAAGTTGTACCATAACGCTAATATAAACTTAATGTTTCTAGAAATAAGGGTAGTTATTCTTTGTACAAATTATGACAGTTCATCAACTATATTCATTGATCTACACTCTACAGTAACACAAGATATCGTTTGATATTATTGACAAAGATAAGATCTTTAGTCATCTTTCAAATTTAGAATATTTATGGTTAACGCCATTTTGAATCAGTTGTCTGGTTTGGCGCCTTTTAAAACAAAACACAACCTTTTAACTTCGTACTAAACTCTTTGACCGATAATGATCATGTTAAAAATAACAATGAAATAGAAAATTAACTTATTTATAACACTCTTTTTCAAATTAGGAGAGGATGAAACTGCTGTTTTTAATAATCAGATTAAACGACTCAGACCAGTCTACATAAAATTTATAAAATAAATCTACCGTGTTAACGAAAATGACATTGATAAAGAGAATTCTGTAATTATTGGTTTCAATTAGGCGGGCGACACTATTGGACAACTACAATCTACAGTCGTATATTATGTGTATATACATGTATATGTAACATATAATAGGTATATGTAATGCAGTATTAACAGACACAGCCAAGATCGTAATTATATGTATATGAACCAGTTTTGATTAATTTTATTGCGTATCTCACGACGAGAGTGGTTCCTAGCACTCCCTCTTTTGCTTTAATTGCACATAAACATATTTAATAACGACAGACTCAATCTGTAGCTGCCAGTCGATATTGGAGCACCGTCGTGAAGTACTCCAGGCTTTCCGCAGTTTTGAGAAGTTTGTGTCCAGTATTGGGAAGTTATATGGTAGCGCTGATATTTAATTTAGATACCTATAAAATGAGAAACAAAATAATTTCGACTTTTCTAATTTTCCATCTTCATGTTTCTAATCCTAATAATTAATCTAATCGTTGACTTAGTAAGGTCGATATAACTTATTCCAAAATGTTGTGAACCCCTACAGAGTTTAAATTATTGTAGTTAAATCTGAGAGGTCAACAACTTTTGTTTTAGATCAATGTTTTACATAAAATATAATTTGCCGTCATACTTCCATATACACTACGAAACTCTGCTAGATGCTATTGTGAAATTTTATTAAAATTTGTACAGGGATACAAACAACATCCAAGGAAACGCACATTATTGTTCATACTTCACGTATTATATGTATATGCTTAGTGGCGTAATTACCATTTATTATTATCGAATCCGTAATGAATATGCCCTGTAGATACATGGTATATAACAGACTGCAATGACTTACCATTCATTTAAATGATCGTTCATTTTTGCTATCTATCTCGCGTCTAGTTCCTGATGCGAATTAAACCCAAGGTCTGCGGTTTCATTCCATCTCAGTGCGTTTATCTCTAGATACTAGATATTACTGGGCGATGTGCTAGGCAGGCTAGGTTATTAACTTGATACGTTCTGTGCCCGTGCGGTTGCAGTATAATTACTTACTATCGCAATAACAGCGCCATCGAACATTCTAGAAATGTGTTGCTGACAAATGAGAGAAACATAAAAAAGCGACACTGAAACTCATAATATGTCATTATTTCGCTGACATCTGTACTTTGTTTGTAATCGATCCTATAAATTATTTTCATTAATCTAGTGTACGCAGCAGTAAGGGGCAGTAATATGGTTTAGAAAGTAATATTTCAAATTTATAGCACCTATAATTTTATTAAAGATAATGGCACACGATGTTTTCTGGCTACTCTTGCTAAGGGATCCGACGTGATGTTATAATATCAATAATATTCGAAACGCAATGCATACTGTACACTGTTATATGAATTTTGTTTTCAATGATACGACTACAGAATGTAACCATATTTTAAAATCATCATCATCATCATCATCATCAGCCTGTCTGTCTTTTGCTAAACATAGGCCTCCATTTACGAGTACCGTCACGCCTTGTCCTGAACTTGCCATATTCAGCCTCTACCTGCAGTCCACCTTCATCATTTATAAAATGCATATTTAGAGTTTTAAAAAATTACAAATGGAATTTTGCAACATTCCGATTTCTTAATGCGATCCTGACCGGAGGCAAAATTCGAGCCGCGGCTGGCAATTTGTGGCGTCTGCCGCGGTGCGTGCGCAAAATTATTGCCATAAAATCGAGGCATATTATACGCGCTAACGGATCACAGCGATTCAGTATGGAATTATTTTATATATATACTTATACAGACAAATACGAACAGGCTTTAGGCCAGGGTGGCAGACAGACCTTACTATTTTTCAGTCTTCAGAGGTGAACCATGCTCAACAGGGGGAGTGACAAGAGAGTTGATGATGCATATATGTGTGTATAAAGAATGTTATTATAATACATTCGTTTTTAACTCCTAGCACTCAGCTTGTGGTTACTTGTTATTCCTCATTAAGTTTAAATTTAAATTAATTTAAAGAACAGCGCGTGGGCCGAGCGGTTCCAATGCAGGCCAATTTGAGTGAAGTTTCTTGTGAATGTACGGAAGGACCAATTAACAAATTCAAAGTTGGTTTTCAAATATTTCTTTTGCAGGGTTTGACTCATGCTAGGTATATGAAATTTGGGAATGCTCGGTGGAAATGTTGACAACCAAATATACATATATATATATGTGTATACATATGTGCATACATATTTACATACATATGTACATACATATGTACATACGTATGTACATACATATGTACATACATATGTACATATAAGTCACAGATGACACATATTATGTCAACTATAAATACATCTTACCACTACTTGGAAAATATTAAAAAAAACTTCATCATTAAATACCTACCTTGTATGTGATCATGAATATAAATAGCTGATAGTTAGTTACTATTGTGAGATTCAAAAACTAATATACAATCATTTATAATAAACGTACATGTGGCCCCCGAGGTCAATATTTCCATATACGCCATTGTCCACCAACGATTTGGCTCCAACACATTCATATGTATCGGGGACAGAATTTTAATGCCGTTCCTCCATCAGATGAGATCTCACCAATACAACGGTTGCATTTCTTATAATATTTGCGAACGTAGGCTTTTATTAATAATATTTTAAAAAAAAGTAATAATTCACATGTCATTATAAATTTTATAGCTCGGGTAACACCTGTTAAGGATTTAGTTATATTACTAAATTAAAATGATTAATGGCAAAAATATTTCATCGAATTTAATAAGTGTTGATAGTTATTGGTGTCGTTAGGTCAAAATTTTATAATTTCGTAAATTCACCCAACTTTAATAAATAAAATTAAAATGTTCCTATAAACCAACTGATTTTTTGTGCTGTGGTGTAAACATACGCACTTTCGTATAATATTTATTGATATAAGTATGGAACTTGCTCGTCTTTTAAATAATTTTAAACTTCATAGGCACAACCATTCTCCCACATCAAAATAGTGACATTAAAAGACGATAATTGTTATTGCTAATGCACGCGCCGGAAGTGATGATAACGGGGGCGATTGCAGACCGAATCAACAAGTGAGGTTTCCCATACACTGGCGACTGGGGTGGCGTGGGAAAGCACGGGAAAAGCGTTCACGCACCCACCCCCGGTGTTGACACGTGACCCTTCCGGTCGGCTCTAAGGGTTGTATTTCATACGCACTTAATTGTTTCAATTCCATTTGAATTTATTGATTTTGATTTTTGGACTACGAATTTAGAGCCGTCTTTTTTACATTCGACTTTTTAATATACGAGACATATGTAGGTGCGTTGTACTGATCAGTAGAAAATCTTGTTATTACACCGTTATGATTATAGTCCATACATTTTTTAATTTTGAATAGGATCTTGTATTTAAGTTTGGTATTAACTTCAATATCTTTAATTATTCTGATTACAGTTTTTATGCTATTCTAATTAAACTTGCCAATCATGCAATACAGTGAAATGACGAATTTACATTTGACTCCGGCGATGGCTGAC
This sequence comes from Parelbella ahira ahira, assembly GCA_018244795.1. Taxonomy (NCBI): domain Eukaryota; kingdom Metazoa; phylum Arthropoda; class Insecta; order Lepidoptera; family Hesperiidae; genus Parelbella; species Parelbella ahira. The sequence continues at coordinate 10,562 of DWME01000601.1, forward strand.
AGCGTACTTGATTTGTATTCATATAAATAATTGGAAAGCAAATTAAAATGGCGCAGTAAGTATTGTAAACTGGTCGCTCGTTAGTTTTTGTTGCGTTGGCAGACTTTCTATTTGTTTCTATTGATGATAACACTTTTCAATCTTTGGATTTATATGTAAATAAGTTAGTGTATTATATATGTATTTTATTAAGTATATGTCTAACACAGGCTATCTCCATCACTCAAGATGGAATGGTTTACAGTCATTAGGCATTAAGTTCGTCTTTATAACCATTACTTTAGGGTGTTACATAAAAGTAATAATTAATAATAATCTTAAACAAAAGCAATAAAATAATAAACAAATAAGTAAAATAAGCTGCAGTAAATAAAAAATATATGTATATAAAACAGGTAATCCATAAAGGCGTACAGTAATGCAAATCGCAAAGCATGCACGAGAAAGTAAGCATAAAGATTGGCGCGAAGAAGATATGAGATGAGCGGCTGCAAAAAAGCGAATTGAGTGTCAATGTACCAGCATCGTGGCCGGGCATTGTGGTGCTTCAAGTTCATACATTAATATGTATTAGGGAGGGAGAGAACGCGAGGGGACCGGGAACTGTTCATTATAATATCCTCCTATTATAACGCGTTCGCACGATACGCCCTCTACTGATTGATAAGCATAATATACTGAACATTACGACGTCAGACAATATTCATTTACAACCCACGTAAATAAATTTGCAGTTACACAAATTACATATTTCACATTGTCTACAGTACCTGCTTCATTTCGTTCACGAGTACACAAATCAAATATTTCAATGTCCTAACGAAATTAATGAATCATATCACAAAGAATCAAGTCGGTCTTTCGAATCACGCTCATTCCCATACAAATTGACGTGCACGTTCATTTGTTCGGATTGTATGACGTCAATTTACGACATTAATCGTCTAATTAAATTGTCCCCATGCATTGGAATTCGCTGTAAAAGATGCAACGGATGTGCGCAATGACTGAGCACTAAGCGGAACGGAAAAAACTAAGATGGCGGCAAATTGTCAATCTGTCCTTTTTACTGTTTCATTTTTAAAAGGTTCCAAATGACAGACCATTTTGGCGCCCAGTATCTGTCCAAACAATAGACGTCCCTTCATAATAGACAACCGATAAACGGTGACAAGCTGCTATTGTCTACGGGATTTTAGAATCTTAAGTGTTTTTTTGCTAAACCGCCTCGTGCCACTTGTTATAATGCCAGGCATTGTGTACGCGACGATTTTTGTTACTGTCAAACTTAATTTCTGTGCATTTAGAAAATTCTGTTCGATTACAATGGACAATAAATAATATCATACGATTAGATTTATGTCGTTATTTTAATCTTCATTTGGATATTTATACTGTTTATCTTTATTTAAGAAGTGTTTAACATTGGTCTTGTAGTAAATACCGGCAAGAAGGTATTATCTTGGGAATGATGGGTTACAATAACATAAAAAGCAATATCATCTTCATCATCATCATCAGATAACAAAATGGTTTCGGTACTGTCAGAGATACATTTGATGAAGTACGGGTACGTACGGGTACGTAAAATTTCTGTACTCCCCATTTATGGAATTATAAAAGATTATAAGCGAAAATTGGCCGATTTGTAAATTGCTGCAGGCGTATTTTATACAGAATGATAAATTTTGGTGCTTTTGAAAGGTACTTTATATACGAGTGAATTTTAATGATTATGTGAGATCACATAATCATTAAAATTCCCAGTAGTAGCACGAAGTCAAGATTTGTGCCCGGTGTCAACGAATAGGTTCAACCACTTCCATGGTGAGACCACGTACAGCATGTCGTAAATAGGGGAGGGACGTACACTAGTCTGCCAACACCTTCGGGTACATATAGCGTGAAATTAGGTAATGTTATGTTTAAATTTAACATGAGAGATAAGAAAAAAGTTTGCTATCACATAGGTTACGTTTGCGGTTTTACTTCCTGAATTTGACCCATATTTTTACCGCAGCTTTTAACGCGGATGTGGATAGCGTGTTGCCTTTGTGATAAAACATCAGATGGTGTCTGTCTCTCGGTCAAGTAGCCACACGTTGTCCATATGGTGCAGTGGCGGCATCCGAATTTAATGGAGCGTGCTGACGTCAATGAGTTCGGTTCCGGGCGAGGTTCCTTTTCCTCTTTTTACTTTATTAAAAAAGGTATCAGCATATGTCAATGATAACGGAATGCCTCAGCAAGATGTCCATCAGATTTCTTATCAGACAGATCGAATTAGAACATGAATAGATGAATATTGAATAACTTATTTTGGTTCATAAGATCGCTAATGCTATGTACGCAAGTTATAATATGATTTCTAAACTGTCCCGGATAAAAAAGTCTATTTATTCAGAGTCGTGTATGCGGCAGGTCCACCAAATTATACCTAATATGATTTGCTAAGTGTATCGCAAAAGGCTGATGATGATATTTGAAAATAAAAAATCTTTATTTGCGCAAAGAAATTTATATGGCAGCTCTAACCATTATAGTCAGCAACATATATTTTTTGTGGACAACAGGAAACATTACGTTGAGATAGTACAGTCATGTCTTACTTTAGATAGGCGTCCAATTTATCTACATAAAATCGTAACATCACACCTGAATCTCCCAGAGGGAATAGGCGGAGGAGGATAGTAAACTCTCAAGTTTCATCAGTAAAGTTTACGTCCCACCATGGAATAAACCTGTTGCTATTCACCGGACATAAATCCAGACTCCGATCTACCGAAAATTTCAAGTTAGAGAGACCCAACTTTCCCTACCTGGGGATCGAATCCAGTACCTCTCGATCTTCAGTCGCGCTTATAATCGCTCGACCAACAAAGCAGGCAAAGTTCTATCAATAAAACAAAAATATATCACTTATATTTAACCTTTATTATGTATCGCATACTGTCAAAACTTTCATGAGCGTCATTAGCAATTCGGAGTAGATTCGGCGTGTCATGGGACCGTGAGGCTGCGACATTTCACATGCCGCGATCCTGTGGGAACATCACGCTCCGCTAAGAGAAAACACATCACATGTTGGTGCGCGATGAAATCACGGTTATTTTTAAGCGCCGATTGTTTTTATTCGCTCGCCAATTGGGGGCAATCAGAGACACGTGTTCCGTCCCAGACGTTCGCCTCGGCCATGTCTATTCAGCTCGTTGGAGCCGCGGAGCCATGTGATAAAGGTCGTCACAGATAGAGCTGTCATATAAATTAAGCTTCCTTCTATTGAGAAGGGGCTTATATTGAGAAGGGTTTTTTTTAAGAAAGACGTAAAAAGAGCTTTCTTTCATGCCAGCAACGTATTGGCAGCTCCTCTGTTATTGTACGTGTACATGTACATTAATATCAGTTATTGACGATGACCTCTGACCATCAGGTGGCCCGTCAACCTGTTTCCCAGGTTAAATTAAAAAAATATCCGAAGTCATAAATGATAATGTATTACAATATATTTGTGTAGTAACCATTGAATCATCGAACACATATAGAGCCTGTAATATGTAGGTACTATATCTCTTATTATCGTCGTCAAAATGTGTCAACAGATATAGCAAGACATAGTATTGCGTGGACAATTACCTCAAAGATAAATATAATATGCATATTTTATGATCGTAAAAACACATTTTAAAATAAAGCTAGTTTGTTATTGTAATATATTATATTATAGTACAGTATATTAATGTATATTATAGTTGCGTCTGTAACGTCTTTTATTCGTGCTGACCAGACCTATAGCCACTATCTATAGCTAAGTGCGCGATTCAATGCAAATGTTTTATAAAATCATCGTGTGTTTAATTGAGAAAATATGAAATGTACCTACGATATAAAGATCAAGTTTAAAGTCAGCTACCGAACTTTGTAAACGTTTATTAATAAACAGTAGTAGGTTGATAAGCTACATGTACATATACCTATGTATAAATTGTAGATTTATATTTACACTCAGGCAGCGAACAGACAAATAAATACACAATGCCATACATATCGTTTTCGTAGGTTTTCCATTTTATTAATAATTAAGAAATCCCATTGACACCCAGTTCCCATGACACTCGAGGTGCTGCCGCCATTACGCTACTATCATCTTTCGGCTAACACATACGGACACAGAGATATTTTATTATGCGCTCTCAAGTTCAATCATGAAGATAACGTGTCTGGGTCTCGCTGAAGGGTAATCTAACTCTTGTACCATGTGTCCGATTACGTGGGATCCACTGCGCTTAGACGAACATGAAATTTCATTTTATATCTAGTAAAAAACTAACAAGAAATTCCAATTAGAAACGGCCCCTCTTACCTATTACACAGGACAGAAGATAACTGGTAACATTTTGAAGTACTAAACTTTGTCTACTTGTTAGGTGAAATTCACGCGTGATATTATGTAAAAAAGAAGCAATTTCAGTTTTTTCTCGTCCTTGAATACTAGTAATGATTATGACCCAGTTTATAAACAACGTTACAACAGGCAACGGCGCTGTCGTGCTTTATTTGAATTAATATCAGTACGTAACCGTCGGCGGGTTGCGCACGCGCAGGCCGCTGTGGTGCACGGCGTTTAGATGTTTAGAGCGATAACAAACCTTTACAGCCTTGTATTGTGCCAAGTATATACGTCGATTAAAGTCTCGGCTGACTTTCACTACATTTTACATTTTCTTTGTATGCATTGAAAGACAGGAGTTGCTGGAACCAATTACGGATACGAGTTGAAATGTTCTAGAAATATATCTCAATTGCTTTATTGGTTTGTAAACGTTTTTGTTTTAAAAACATTGGTTTGAGTACATTATTAATCTTTACTTGTTCTAGTTTATGTTATCGTTATTATGCTATCATCATTTTAGGTCCTTTATGGGGTAGACAGAGAGCATTGAGTGCACACCAACTTGCCATCCTGTTTTTTACATATTTGTTTATGTTATGACTTTTAATTATTTCATTTATGACGCTCAACTATCTGAGGCTCACTTAGAATGTTCACTCTAATTGGTGTCTATGAATGGAACGTTTCAAATATGAAGTTGCCTCGTTGTTTCCATCGAACATTCGTTTCTTTGAACGAAACAGTCTAATTAACGGCGAATGTAGGTCGGCACTGGCGGCATTGTGTGGCAGGTCAGATGAAGGCGTTCATTGTGTGGACTTACTTGTTTATTTTTTCAATTCGTTCCCGGAGACGAGAGTACGTGATGGCTAGTGTTGCCAGGAGAAACGTGAGATAACTCTGGACATGCTGAATTCATACTGTCTTGAAACAGTAAACTGATTGTAAGTCTTGGTAAACTATACTGAGAAGCCCAAATACAGTACATATTGTTAAAGCAACATTTGAAAAAATATGATAAATACCTTCCAATATAAAATCTTATACCTACATCTTTACATTATACTGGTGTCAAATAAAAATAACACTCAGAGATAAATGAGTGATAAAAATATTCTCATACAATACAGTTAGGGTTTCTCAAAAACCACTCGATGTCGTATAAAGCCAATACAAACCAAATTGTCTCGATAAAAGCGACAAATCTGGCAACACTCGTATCGGCGCTAATTACAATATTCAGATAAACTACGCGATTCAGACGTAATTAATACTTACCTATCGTCCATCTGTTTAATTGAACCTCTAAATAAAAGCTTCGTTCGACTCTTTTATTTATAGCATAGCAGCGATTCTCGAAACTGCTTAAGCTAAGTACAGGCTTGTACAGTGACATCCTACAATTAGTTGCTGGCTGTATTGACGTATGTATTTTAACACGCTTCCAGCCAGCACCGATGCGCAGTACACAGCAATTTAATAGTAGTTGTATAAATACAGTAATTTAAGCAATCCATGTCAGATCAGCAATGGATAACATTTTTGGACAACAAACAAAAATGGGTGCCGAACTGTGTAGAAGGAAGCTAGTATTAAGAATATTGAAACTTATCTATCTTGACAATATAGGTCCAGAATCCAGATACTGTTTGATGGGGAGTCGCAGGCACACCTAGTGTGATGTATGTAGTAACAGCGCGGCAAGTCTATAAGTCAATAGACTTGGCGTGACGGTATAATAATAATAATAATAATGATAGTACAAATATTCGAAATGCAAAATAAAAAAAGAATTTAGTAATGTCGAAAAAGAAGCGAGAATTCGTTTCACCAAAAGTTCTAGAATTTGGAACGAGTAGAATCTTTTGCTAAAACATTAAAATACCAAGAAAGCGATTTGGAAAATAGAACCAGACATGTCAGAATGAAAAAAGGCGGGGATTAGTCGTTTCGCCAAAAATGCCAGAATTTGGGATGAGTGAAATCTTTTGAATAATACATGAAGTGGTTTGAGAGCGAAGCGGTTATTAGAGGATGCGCGGGCGCAAGCCGACGCCGCACGCGCTGCATTTTAATAGAACCCGATCCAGTCAGCCGCCATTAAATTATAATATTTCTTATGATGGTGTTTTCGATGGATTCAAATCATATATTTGTATTTTACACTCACACCGTGCCCCTTCCGGAACCATGCTGGGAATATACGATGTTGGCGCCTTATACATTTCTCAGAAATATGAATAAGTCACTAACACCATTATTCTCACAAATTCCTTGTTACCTAAACTTATATAAACGATAATTTTACTACTAAAAAGACAAAAATAATGTACGCGACTGTAGAAATTTCGATGTTTGTAGGTTTTGACGGTGAAATTTCAGGTAGGTGGGTAACCCGATCCATTAGCAGCGATTATTTATTAAAATATGACGTTGCCTGGCTAATGAGGCGGCACGGGCCCGTAACCCGAGCTGCCGCGACGTCCGTCCGCTCCGTGCAACGCGCTCGTCCATCACGCGCGTCGGTAAACTGAAACCGATTGCTCATTAGACTTCACTTAACAAACACTGGAGCTGCCTTCACTGGAGCGCTATTTCTGCATTCATGTACGCTGATAAGTTCTATGCTGTCTCAAAAAATATGTTCTTTAAGGCTTGTGAAGCCTGCCAAACCGTACTTGGGCAGCGTGTCAGACTATTGTTTTAACGATCTTATTTTGCGTGGGTACCCATGTCCAACAGTTTAACGATAAAAAGCTTGATGATAATATACTCTGATATGTAACGCAATGCAGTATCAATCATTATTATGCTTATTATATTATCACGCCATGTTCCTTACAGGGTAGGCATAGGCACACCGACAGAAATTTAGTAATGTTGAACATTATGCACATTTAAGGTGCTTCTCCATTTTCTCCTATTTTGGCGCGTATTTTTCGGCAGCTTCATTAAACATGCAAGTTCTTTGCATCCAGCGGCGCTGACGATGGTCGGCTGTTCGTGCATACCGTAAAAAAGGAGCGAGCGGGGACCGCCGATTATAATGTAAAAAGAGGTCCGCAATCCCTCCATAACCGATTGCAAATGGCAACCGCCCGAAGCCACGCCGCGCCATTTATAGCCGCTCGCAATCTCCGCGGCTAAAAAATAAGCATGCAATGATTTCTTCGGTGATTCGTTCCTTATCTATAGTTCGCTAAGGATCAGGAAAGGAGATGCAATGCTAAGGAGCGGACGATTTTCGCTCACAAAAAGCGGGAGCGCGCCGCGGCCCCTTTCAAAATGCCTGCGCGTAACGTTTAATTGTTTTTGTTCTATCGGTATTCTTTTCGGGACTGATAAAGAGGGTTCCCTCGACGGTGTATCACGAATTAAATGAAATGACAGGTGACTTAATTGTTATCACTTGTTTCACACGCAATTGTAATAATTGATGCCGTGTGTGAAAACCGTCGGTACATGAGTACGATGCATACTTACTGTTTTCAAACACGTTCCAACGCTTACAAAGAAAATGGGAAGTTACCGCGACACTCGAAACATTGTAGCAATGTTTCAAATTAACAGCAAATTTCAAGATCATGCTTACCGTTGATAACTATCAGTTACGATGTATTTTATCTATTTTCGAAAATAAAGTTACGAAATTGTTAATTAAAACGCTTAAGCGCTATTTAAATCAGCTGTATTTCTACAAATAACTAACACAGGTATAATTTGATATCATCTTTATGTATAATATTTTCAAAACATGATTGATGAAATATAACAGCGAACAATGCCGAGGAATATAATTAAGCCGCACAAAGCCCCCAGCTCCGTCTGCGGTATCATATTGATATAACCAGTTCTGTACATGACAGGGGCTCCATAAGTAAGGCGACACAACAATACCGGACGGGGCTAAGCCCGAGCTATAAGATTACGTCCGATAAAGCCTAAATTGGTACCAATGCGCTTAATAAGGTGTCTTATTTCAGTTGCTCGCTGACAGTCGTACTGTCCTGGAGGTAAGTTAGGAGGTAGTCGGCTTTATCTTGCAATCTCTGGTCTGAACCAGTTGCATCCATCGCGGTCATGGGTGATGTCGCAACTATTGTTTGAAGATACACATTGATACTGGACTCGTGACGTAATAGTCTGTTACAGACATTTCGATTAAATAATAGGTGCCTTGAACGAGTCCAACCATTAACACTTTGCAAAAGACGTAGATACTGTATCGTGAGTTATAACATGATAATTATTTTAATGACGCAGGAGATGTACATCAGGTTTGTAACAGAGATATTACGCATTCGGTGTTCTCTAAGTACCCCGTAAGGAAAAACTGGCGTGGCGATAAAAAAAAAAACTTATGTTGTAGACGAAGCAAGTCAGGTCTGTAACAGGGAGATATTGGCACTGAGTACTCTTTACTTATTCCGTAAGAAAGTCCTGGCGTGGTAATAAAATAATAATAATAATATCTGCCTTTTTAGTCTACGTAACGAGACTTCCTTGGCAAGGTTAAATATATATATATTTAGTGTTCGTGTTAAATAGCTCAATCCCGCTCGAGTAGCCGAGCCTGTTGCATACAGTTGTAACTCTATATCGCCAGTTGATATTCGATCCAGCTGGACCGAGGTGCAGTCACTTTTGACACTGTTTTACGCGGAGAGTGCTATGCGCTCGTCCTTGCGTTGCATAGTATTAATGCATTGTATATCATATTTTTAAGTTACGTCACGTTACGTAACACATATCCTTTAGCATATTTACATGAGTTGCTCAGTGTTTACAAGTAAATGCATTTTCGCACTGCACTTGCACTTTTCACACACCGTGCACACTACCTACCCCCAAAGGTATCTAGATTGAACATAATAATAATCGATATTGCTACAGACGGACACACGGTACATTGTGACTTTAAAATGGTTTCATTCAGTTCGCGTTACTTAACATTTATAACACCAGGAACTCAACTATTTATGTTCGTAGTTTAGAAATGTATGCAATAAACAGATTTAATTACTGTGTCCAATACCCAGGTGTTATACAGCGATAGTAGTATTTACGGTGCCTGGCTTATACTTTACCTGATAGTATAAATACATGATTGTCTGTTGGTATATCGTTCCATTGTGTGAAGTGATATAATGTCAAAATCCGTATTTAACTGAAAACGGCCCTGAAAGTTTGAAATCATAATTATTCTATGTCTGGATGTAGAAATGAACGTAGAAAGAGGTCAAGTGTGTAGTATAGAGATATTTGGCACTCGGTGGTTATCAGTCTACCTCGTAAAGGCTTTAGATTGATGATATAATAATAATTTTTCTAATTGAAAATTTCTAGTAGTGACTCGGAGTCTGGATCTGTGCCCGGTGTATGGCAATAGGCACACCACCTATTCCATGGGATTTAAATGTAACTGGCGAAATGTGGTAATGTACTACACTCCTCTGTCTACCTCTTCGGGGATAACAGGCGAGATGTCACGTTTATATAATAATAAATCTAAAACATATTTCCTGCGAGAGTTAGTATAAGGCGTCGTTTGAAAAAAGCCGCCTCTTAGCATCATAACAGGGAGACGTGATGGTGCTCGCAACCCAAACACGCTTCAAAGCGCAGTTCCCCGGATTTATATTACTGGTTTGCTAAGCGGCTTAGTCTACAATTAGGAGGATCGCTCAGGCTTTTCACACCTCTGTATTTGAGTGCAATTTAGCGTTCACGCCTCGTGTGTGCCTACCCCTAGCTTCGCGCCTGGCCTGTACATATCACCGACCCATTATATAAACGATGAATGCCTTATGTGTTTAAATGTTGCCAGTCGTTAATCTTAAATTTCCTGTTTATCGAGTTTTATAAATGCTACAAGTTTCAAATTGCTTTATTAAAATTCGGTAAAAATTAAATGTTTTAAGACGTCACGCAATTAATAATATATACATGTGGAAATTAATTATTACACTGCTTAGTTAATAATAATGCAGAAGAAAGCATGGGGTCTCATATATTTTGTAGGAGAAGCTATTAAATTAAGTAATAATTGATAACCTTTCATAAATCAGTCTGTTATACCTCCAAGGCTGTAAAACGAAAAAAGTTGATTTAAAGGTAGGGTTACACGTGCGGCTCTAAAAGCAAAAGGTTAATGTAAAGGTGTGCTTACACGCGCGCGAGTGATCTTGTGCAAGTCATCAATCAATCGTCACAGTAATCACAAGTCGCCTGCGTGCGTGACTCGGTCTCGGCAATAGGCACCGTCGTGTTCAGAACCCCGCCATTGTTCGAGCACTGAGTGAAAGTCGACATTACGAGCCTTTTGCGTGTTACGAAAAGCCTATTAGCTATCGAGGACGACAATATTTCCTACGTCTTTACTGAACACTAATTAATCAACAATCGCCGTTACGCAAGCCGTCTCGATTCTTCTTTCGATGCTAATCGAATAATGCTACATTTGTAGGATCATGATCGATCGATCGTCAGTCTCACCGAGCTAATGATGCACCGTTTCTTCTACATGTACGGCGGACATTAAAGAGCTTTCTTATTTCACATTAATAATATCACTTAGTGTATTTGAATTGCATTATTACGCGAGACAATACGACACAAAAAGCGCATTACGAGACGCGCAGGTAGGTAACCGGCGCATTGTTAAAGACATTGAAACGCGGTGCACGTCATAAAATAATGTCTCCATTATTATCGGAGCTGATTGCGAACATGCACTCGACGCCGGAGTTAATCAAAATTGCATTACTCATACGCTACGTTCGGTCACGGAGCCGGGCGCTGCGCGAGGCGAGGTGGAAAAAACTCGCGTTCGGCGGCATACCGCGCTTCGGACCTCATTTATGATTGATGAGACACTTTGAGACCACGGTTTATTTATGTAGCACCGTCAACGTTGAATATGTATAACGTTGGAATCAAAAATCAACACTGTGGTTGTTCTGCGCAGGACGCGTGCATAGGACTCGAAGCATGGCGTAGGGATATCATGAATGTTTACAGTTAAAATTAAGCTGACGTGTCCAATGGCGGCGTGAGGCGTGGGCGGCGTGGTCGCGCCGCCTGTCAGCTAACGAGTTATGTAAACATGGGCACTGGCCACTGCTGACCGCGTATATACTTGACGCGCAGACGAAAACTAAACAAGCCGAGTAGCTAGACATTCTTGACACCATCGAATTGCTATGTGTCAGGCTCCATGTTTTGAGAGCATATGTTTGTACACGAGTTTGTATATACATTATACACCGCTTCTGTGTTGGAACCTAAAATGTAACGTAGAAACTTATTAACATAATGAAAGCAATTTCGGTCAATATAAACTTACAGGTTATAATGTTACATGCAGCTTCATATCATTACTGTCTGTATCATCGTGATATGCATGATGTTATAATGCCTTGTCTTTATAAACAAATGTTTTAATTTTTTTATTATTATATCGTCATGCTAAGTTTATGACGGGATAGACAGAGTAACGAATAACAAATATCTCATATAAACCTAGCGTGCTTATTTCACATTCATCACTTTTCATACACGCACGCTCCTTTCGAAATATTTAAAAATATTCAAGATAAAAGATTAAGGGAATTGAAATACAAAAACATTTACATAGCAACGGATGAAATATTGGCGAATGTCGTGACAAATATCCAAAATGATTCGCCGGCGACGTGCTGGATACAGTGTTAAAAATGATACCTGTACGAAAAACAAACAGCCATGTTTGTATAGGAGCCGCGAGGTGGGCGCGCGCGTTTATTTCCACTGCGGGACAAAGCCAGTTCGCGGTCCACCATTGTGCCGAGGTTTAGTGGTTTCTAAACAAGTCCCCGTACGTGCCGCTAAACAATAAATGGTAATGATTCAACGTATCGATTTTGAATAGCCACTGCTATAAAATTCTTTATCAATAAACTTTAACATTCTTCTGGATTGACTTTTGTTTGTTTTGTATCATTTCTTTTTGTAATAAGACACTTGACATCTTATTGCATTTGGAAATACATGGCATTAAATTCTTTATTTCAATTTTTAAATCGAAAGAATTGCTAATAATTTATCATTTGTTTCGTTTACTTTTTGTTATTTCAAACGTTGAACAATTCGCTAGTATTCATTGTAATCTATTGTGCGTCCTCTTTCATTGTTATATTTAAAATAACTTCAATGATTAGCATAACTGCATTGTGTTTTAACCGAGTATTCATATTTAAGTGAATTGACAATTCTGATACCGCAGAATTTATTGGTATTAATTCATTATCTGTACTTATTACTGTATTACTTTATTAAGGGTTTAATACAGGAAAAGCACGTCCGATTTGTTGAGATAGAGGTATTTGGTGCTCGGTACTCTCTGCCTATATCGTTAGGGACTAGCATGACAATAAAAACAATAATTGTTTATAAACAATAATAACAATAACTTCTATTTAAGTTGTGAAGTATGTTAATCTTTCTACAACATCAAACGAAGGTGACTTGATTTTCCAACCCAAAAAAACCAAAGTCCCAAAAACGAGCCGACCGCCTGCATCTATCATAATTTGAGGCCATTAATAACAAAATATATAAACGTTGTTAAATGTTGAATACATATAAATTTCTCAAAATTTGAATTTAAATATTTAACGGCTATACAGAAACAAGGATATAGCTGTTTCGCGAACGTTAATTGTTATTTAGTATTTTGCCAAATGTGTTAATAAGAGCGTTCCAAAGTTGAACATTCGAGAACACGTTTCGAAGAACGCTTAATATAATATTGAATTGTGTTTCGAAGAACCGGACGAGTTCGATCGTTTTATGTTGCATCAACGTGATTTTTGCATAACGCGTTACATGAATTTACTGTAACCCATTAATTTTGTACATAAATTATCGTCGTCGACAAGGACACCGGTCTGGCCTTAATAAGACATTGTTAAAGTTGCAATAAAAGGACCGAGTGAGCGTTTTGGACACTTTTGAGCTGACCTTTTGTGGTTGACCAGTTGTCATCTCGCTTGATTTAAAACCTCCGGCATATGCGACGCTAATTGGCTGCCGAGTTCTTTTCCTTATTTCAATGTGTATTAGAAAAAATGTCCTTAGGTATGACATTTTCGTTTGCCAGTTAAATTGTTTCTCGTAATTATTGATATAGTATAATTATATTATCATTGTTATGCTATAACGACCTGCTTGTACATATAATAATCAAATTGTTTTGACTTCGGTTCGGCTATGCATCTTCTCTTCGTCTACCTGTCCATTATATAAAATTTTAATGGAAACCGCTTTCAAGATTTTTTTATCTGCCACAGAATTTTAGAATGGGTCATTTGCATAAAATAAAGGATTCTAAAATGCTATTCGAAATAGACAATATGAATATAGATATAATTATAACAGATATTTAATAGTTCATTTGTATAAATATGCCAGCTTTGGAAATGTCAATTAGAATGTGTTTTATGGGCATTTTGCATTACCAGGTGGCTGGTTGTAATACATTATGTTAGTCCAAAAGCGATTCGATTGTCTTATTATTGTATTGCTCTGAGTGATCAATATTTCCTTTCTAATATCCTTATATTTGTTGTTAAGCTATTTGATCTCCAGATTCGTCTAGCGCGGCGCCGATTCGTTGTGGGCGGACTGCTGTGGAAGTAAATTTAATGAGGTTTGTAAATCATATAGAGCAATAGGCAAGTCGGCGCGTGCCACAAGGTCGACCAACTGGAGGAGTAGGATCCTCAGATTTGCTTCTCTCTCGCACTCGCAGCTCTAGCCGCTCTATAAGGAGTGTCGGAGGCTATTTAATGGAACTGGTTCGTTTAGCAATCTCGGATACGTCACTGCAGCGCCGTATTACCCGATACCGAGTTACCGTCGCACGTGCTCTGTAAGGCATCGCATTCGACACCCGACACCGCTATAATAATATTGAAATCGACTGCAAAAAAATCCGCCAGCACTTCGCCACCATATACAGTTAGTGCACGGACATTTAAATATCCAATTTGGAGTGTCGTTAATTGAAAATCCATTCCGATCGAGATTTGAATGTACGCCGTTGCGTGCGCGTTACGCAAATTCGTCATTTGACATTCCTAGCATGTTAATTGGCTGACACAGTTCTATATTAAGAGCTGTAATTTTGTTGGCAAAACGCAAAAAGGACAAGTCTGAAAGTGGGCAAAAGGTACACATGTTGAGCGGGATCGCACTTGCAATAGCCGGGGGCGAGCCGTCCAGGGCTGAGGTCCACCGTTAAATAATAACAAGCATGTACCGGCTTGGTTCCACTCAACTATAAATTGTTCGCAGCCGCCGGCCACGCGGCACGCAATCTCAATGCGGAAAATATAGAGGAGCTATGTTATACCTAGAGCGGGCTGTCAGCCGGCGGCGCTCGGCTGCCATTGTTGCTCTTGCACCGCGCTCGCGTACGAGCCAGGCCTTTGTGATCATTCGATTAATACCACCGCTTAAACGTAGCTCTGTAGCCTGTCCAGCTGCAGCTGCGCTCCGAATACGATTTCACCTAATCAGTTCAATCTATGACAATCGTACACGGTGACTTAAATTTTACGAGCAAATACTTCGTAACATAATACGAACAATTTGAAATATAGCGGACTGGTGTTCAATAGCAGAGCGATAAAAGTTTTAATGATGGTACATATTAAAGCTTTACCAATTCACCGCGATGTGAACTGATTTTGGAGTGATTAAGCTTTTCTTGCGACAGTGTTACGTGGCGGCGTCCGGGGTGGAGCATGAGTCAAAATTTCATTACAATACGAGCTCACTTTTTACACGACGATCGGTCGTTTTTGTGGGTGTAAAAAAGCCTGATGCTATGTAGCAACTAATGAAGCCCGGTCCAGCAGAGCCGGCGGTCGCGCATTCCTCGCCTTTGTCGCCCGCGCGGCTCACGGCGGATTAGGGCGACTTATTGGCTCCGGACACTCGCCACGGCTTATGTCACCAACTTGACTCTTCTTGCAAAGGACATTCCTAGACCAACCACCAACAGAAGCAAATATTGTAAGATTATCTAACATTCCAAGAGAAACAAATATTCCAAGGTAAAATAATATTCCGAGATAAATAAATTGATAAAGCTTATCCGAATGCTAAAGAAAATTTAGCATAGTATTTTTGGTCATTTGTAACACAGGCCTCTTTATAATGATTATGATTTAATTTAAGTCTCCACGACTTCGCAGTAATCAGCGTCAGCTCATGAATTCGAATACATCCCTAATAGTTAGTCTATCCCGAAAACATATATGCGAGTTCGGCCGATATATACCGGCTATTATCAATAATTAATAATGTAATATAATTTGATGTAATTATTGTCGTATTGACATAAGTTCCTTGATTATTACGTCTTAAAAACGAATTTTTTTTCATGTCAGATACTTTCATATATTTCGGTAGGACACAGACGTGCACGCGGGCATGTCGTAGATATCACTAATTACCATTCTCCTTGAGATGAGTCACAGCTGCGTGCCATTGTTGGTATTGTTACCCTTGCAGTCCAAATAGCACCGCTATGACGGAGATAACGTTTCCGATAACTTTCCTCACCCCCATACAACCAGACTGCAAGAATGCAAGTGCGATGTACTTCCGCGTATACAATTTGGCAAAGGTTTTGATCGGATTTCTGCACTCGTGTTTACAATCATTGACTTTATCTATAAAATTCCACAGATAGTAATTCTTTTTCTACCTCTATCCATTAGCCTTAGGACACAGATCTCACCTAATAAACTCTCCTCCGGTCACTCCATGGCCTAGTCTTTTTGAATCCAATTTTTAATAATCCAATCCTATAATGAATGACAAAAACCTGGCAACTGATCGCGGTACAGTTTTTGCTCCGGTGCGGTGAATTATTGTCGCCTGTCGGAAGTAATGGCGATCGATTAGACAGCTTGAAATTTAATTAGCTACCAACTGAGCGACGGATTATCGTCTGGGATCTTGTTTTACACAGACAGGTTTCTAATAAACATAAACAAATACAAATCAACACAAACTGATGTAGTCCTATTAAATTATGATCCAACCAGATTCATATAAGTGTAGTTAATAATGTAAATGATCCAAAAGCATATTAATGGCCCTGATTTACCTAAAAGTTCGATAACTTATTTGCATCGTAATAGTACCTCATTTAAATGTGTTATCTATTTGGTGGTATCTTTGCTGACAAATAATAGTTAGTGGGTTAGAGTTCTATCCACGACAAATATTTGTGTGATCAACTCTAACATTTGTGCTTTGTTTGGAAGTAAAAGAAAATATCCATATGTAGGTTTCCTAACCTCTAACAGAATGACTCTTTCGAACGTTTTTTAAAATCAAAAATCGAGCGTGGAAATGTCCCAAAACATAAAAAAAATCTTATTGTAAGCAGCAAAGAGAAATTGTAATAAAAATATTTAAATAAACTAAAAAATCTGCGCATAGCGAGCTATTATCAAAAAGAACTATGAATTTAATGAGACGTTTACAATTTGTTGCCGAGCAGCGCGACTGCACAGGCCGAGAGACGACGCAAGCGAGATGGCAGCGGAGATAGCGCAATGATATAGCGATAGACGGAATGGTCGCAGCAAATGGACCCGTAGATCAGATAAGCTCTTTCTTATAAGCTTAACTTTTTAATGCGGGCTTTTTTTTTATTTTAATGGGTTTTTGTCAACTTATAACTGAACTGTTTCAGTATTTTGGCACGATAAAAGATTTTTTTACTGAATTATTTGAACAAGTATAGTTTATTATCTTTTACAGTTCGTTGATGTCTTTTGAATGAAGTGTAGTATTTGTGTTTTGTTTATCTCTACTTTAAACCAAATGTGAATATTGAAATGAAAGCTATTCTTTTTTAAATCAACTGATTGGGTCGAATAATTTATTGTAGTTTTTTCGTTTAATTTAGAACCGGTTTTCGTGCAATAAATGTGTCTAATATTAAGAATATTTAATCGAATTTTTATTATTAAAGCTTAACGTTAACTTAAAGTGTTCTTACTTTTGAGGTATCTTCTATACAATGAAATAAAATTCGAGTGTTTGCTTGTAATATTAAAATAATCGCTTTTTACTAAATGCTTACATAAGCATAGTTATAAATATAGTTACGCGGTTACATATACCAAATTAACATTTTTTACCATTTTTGCCTGTCTGTCTATTTGTTCTGGCTAATATTTGGAACGGCTTTACTGATTTTGACGGGACTTTCACTGGAAGATAGCTGATGTAATAAGGAGTAACTTAGGCTACTTTAATTTTAAAATTATAAAATAAAGTAATAAATAAAATTGGAGTGTCTGTTTGTAATAAATAATAAATTCCAGGCAGGACGACGTCTGCCGGATCCGCTAGTGTTTAATAAATGCGGCCAATGTGTTACTTATTTATATACTTTATTGTCATCATTATCAACCCTTTTTTCGGTCTACAGATGGACATGTGTAAATATAATATATAGATATATACTTTGCCATGGTGTATTCGAAACCATCATAATTATATCTATGTGAATATAACAAACATGAAATTTGTTTGTTCAGCCACTGATATGGGCATGCTTACATTCTCAAGAATCAAACTCAAAACTATTATGCAATAGCAATATTCGCCAAAAATATCCATAAGCCGTGTGCAGTCTGCCAACGCACACTTGACCAGCGTGGCGGATTATGGCCTTACCCCCTCACAATTTTAAGAGGTCCGAGTTCCAACAGTGAAATGATAAAAATTCTCGCAAGCTATCAAAGCTATAATATTCGGCCAGTAACATGGCCTTACTAGAAAGGCTGTCGAAATACTCGTATATAGGGCAATGAAAACGTAAGTGAGCATTTTAATATTCACATCGCAAACCGCACTATTCTTTCTCACGAGTTTTGCGTATTCCGCGTGTGTCCATGCGTGAGAACTACCAATGCGGGCTCTACTCGAACATATGTAACAATATTCATTACAATTCATCACACATTGCGTTGCGCAAACAGATTTAAATCTTTCCGTTTGCTACATTAAGGAGCGTTGTATATGCTACATGATTTTACGACCGTAGTATAAAAAATTGTGACAAATTGATCGATTGTGACATACGTATGGACGTTGGCCATATTTAACATACATTGCGTGGTACAAATTGATTTAAAAATGTGCATTGTGTGATGAACTAGCGTTGTATACAATACAGGAGGACCTTATTGTCGTAATAAAATACACTAATAATTATTTCATCGGAAGATCGTTGCGGATATTAGTCAATTATAATTATAGTAAGTTACTATTATCATTTTATCACGCCTAGATTCTTACAGGGTAGGCAAAGAACATCGAGTTCCAAATATCTCTATCATTGCAGTCCTGATGCGTTTCTTATGCGTTGATAGTAATATAGAAACAATAGTAATGTAATTTGATGACGTCACAAAATGAAATATCATATCATAAGATTATATCACTTTTATGGTATGGTGTTATTGTTTATGATATAACAAGAAATGATAACACTTCAAAAATATTCTTATGAAACATTTTGTTCATTGCGCATTAAAAAATTACATTTAATATATTGTTTATATAATATGCATATAATACACATGTATTTAATTCGTGCTTACGAGGATGTTGCTTCACTTACTTAATGTAATTCTTTCAAGGAAACATTTCATGTAACGAGAGAAACGTGTTATTAGCGCTTATCAATATCGTAAGACATCATAATATTTCGTTCTGAACGGCACCAGTTTCTGAAATGAACGGATCTTAACGACGCGTACCGACCGTCTGGCTCATTGAAAGTTGTTTTATGCAAGGTTAACTTTATATTAGACATGTAAAAATATAACTTCTACACTATAATACGCTTTATAGAGTGCCTAGAGAATAATGAGTATCTAGACTATAAAGAGTGCTTGGAGTATACAGTGTCTGGAATATGAAGAGTGCCTAGATTTAATGGAGTATCTAGAGTTTTTAGAGTATCAGTAGGCTAATAAGTATGTAGAGTCTCTAGCTAGAGTGTACAGTGTACGTCTTGTATGAAATATAGAGAGTTGAAAAGATAACATTGACACATTACACGCGTACATGTTTGATAGTAACACACCTGCAATAACTAAACAACCGTTTCATATAACCAGAGGTGTCATAGCTCTGACAATAATGACATGTTGATATAGTGTGCGATTGTGAACAAGTGAGCAGATAGGACGTCTGAACTGCCCCTTATCTGATATAACACATCCCGAGATAGAGTGATGTCCTATTTGTGACGACGTTCCGACGACGTGAGATCTTATCAATGCGTTATATTTTTTTAGGTCTTCTTAAAAATATATATTTTTAAACCATGTTCATAAAAGCAGTTTTTAATACATCAATAAAACAAGTTTGTAGAGACAAATATTATTCAGGCAACGTAAACTTCATATAATTAGATAATGTTATATAAACATGTTGTAAATAAGTTATCAGAAATTTACGACCCCGGGATATAAATTATTGAAATATCGGCAATCATTCCCACGGCTGGGCCGGCGTGGCGGCACGTGATCGCATGTCGATACGTCCTATCAGAGTGATGCCCTCTTATCACTACTTTTTCCCATGCCAATCACACATTCTTTCATCTCTTTATTTGCGTGCCTATCAGAAATATTTATATCAAACTCATAACGTATTTTTATAATGTTTTTAATAAATATGTAAAATATTTGCATATATTTATATTATAAGTACCTACATATAAAGTTGGAAAAAACGTTATAAACTTAACGTCGCAACGCAAAGTCGTAGGCAGAGAAGCGCAGTACACTTCCACGTTTTACCAGTTACCTTATACGTTCCATGATAGGATAAGCGGCGAGCCTATTTCCATAGATCCAGAGTGCAACTTACTACTGGGAATTTCAAGTTAGAAAAATCCAACAGTAGATACCCAACTGGGAAATCGAACCCGAGACTTATCACTTATCTGTAACCACTCAACCAACATAGCAGTCAGCATAATTACCTACATGTAAATGAAGGTATTTATTAATATGTTATATTAATAAATTAACATTTTCGTTCCAGTGACAAGACGCATTTAGTATAAAATTTCTCCTAAAAACAACGTACTTACGAGAGTACTTAAGTGCATATTTAAGTGTGTAATTTACGGTAATCATAAACGCGGTAGCCGCGTCATATATTTTTATATGAACCGTTGAATTCTCGTGAAGGACTAGGTAATCATCAAAGTATGTGTGTGCCATGTCGTCGCTGCCCACCCTAATTACGTGCCTGTAAAATTGCCGGGAGCGGTGTATCAGTCACCTTTGTGTTGACTTTTATTTTTACAGAATTTTTCCTTTTATACGGGACTGACTGTTTATTAAAATACATTAAAAGCACTAAATGATTGTTCAAAAATGTAAAATATGTAAGGTCGTTACAGACAGAGCTACAATATATTATAATATGGCAAGGTATATTACGATATATGTATTGCA
>DWME01000602.1:0-31487 GCA_018244795.1 Parelbella ahira ahira
TAGTACTTTCAAGACTGTATTCGAAAACTGAGGACTTGAAAACATAAAAATCCGCAGAGATATCCAGGGCAACACAAGAAAATTTTTTTTTTGTAGACCTGTGTTATACACGAAGATTTGCATGCAAATTGGTTCATGGG
The DNA here is from genome assembly GCA_018244795.1 of Parelbella ahira ahira. Taxonomy (NCBI): domain Eukaryota; kingdom Metazoa; phylum Arthropoda; class Insecta; order Lepidoptera; family Hesperiidae; genus Parelbella; species Parelbella ahira. The sequence goes on from DWME01000602.1 coordinate 141, forward strand.
TCCATTCACCGAAATTACATTTTTGAACGTTTTGTATTCTGTCCGACCGATCGCCTCAACTATTCTATACGTGGGAATGTTAAATTTTTCCATTTGTGAACTATTATAAGATAAAATATGTTTAAAACTTGTTTTAATATATTCGGAGTGGGCCTATAGGGATACATGTCCGTTAATTATTCACGTAATTAAAAAAACAGGTAATAATTTTTTTAAGCAATTGTGCCTTCAGGGATGACATGAGGAGGTTGAATATATAGCCGTCAAACATAAACAATTTAAATTTACGCAAATAATATAAATGAGGCCTATATTATTGCTAACAGATGACGCTACTCGAATTACTCCATTTATATGTTGGCTCGTTGGACCGATGATCTCAAGGAGACGGCTGGTAGTGGCTAGATGAGATCTGCGAAGGATCGAATGTTGTGGCACACCTTGGGAAATGCCTATGACCAGCAGTGGAACGGAAAAGGCTGACGTGATAAGTTGAAAAGTAGCATAAAAAATTTTAAAACCATTCTTTAATTTAATATTTGAACACAATAGTACATCATAGTAATATAAAAGCAAAACTAAAAATCTTTCCCGATCGCTGGCCTCGGGTTTAGCAAATCACGGTCCTCATAAAGTTTTATATCGGATCTAAAGTTAACAATAACCGCACGGCACCTGCCCCTAAGTAGGGAGGGAACATCCCTTACAATTTGTTAGCCAACAGCCCGATAGAGTACGTAAAGCCCGAAATTTGTAACAACTTTACCTTGAATTAGAGCAGTATTTTTAATTTTAGAAAAAGGTATCTTTCTTATAATCATCATCACGGGTGAAGCCAAAAGCATTTTGTTTTACCTAAACCATTATAATTTCCATAAATGTTAGCATATTATATACATACAATACATCGACATAATTATACATATTATATGACTTTGTAACTAGCTATGGTAGAGTCCATCACTCTACAAACGCTTTACTTCAAAACGTTGACACCATGTCCACCCAATCGATTTGCTTTTTAGAGATATTTTCAGAACAGATACTGAAATTGGTCAAAAAAAACGTATATTCTTAAGTTTCTATCCCAACGCAATTGGTTCTCATATTTATTGAATAAGAAACAACTGCTAACATTGGAGTTGAGCTTCATCAGTTATATTAAGATCACTCCTAACTATCGTCTAATTACATTTCGCTCATGTTTCATACAAATGTAATATATGAAACAATAGGTTTATTACCCTACCTCCACGTTCTTCGCTCTGGCTGGGAACCCATGAAATTGTACGCCACCTCTATTCATATTGTAACCTTCATTAGTACAAGTTAATATTAATAATTAATCTATTCATACATTAAACACAACCTTTGTTACCACCAATTATAAATTCAATATTAAATAATACACTTGGAACGCTATGAAATTAAAACTAAAATATTCAGTTCGAGAATTCTGAGAAATAACTATATTAATTCAGGATTTTAATTATTTCTGTAGCGACTTTTTTATAATTCAGACATTGAAGACGGTGGACTAAGATTGAACAACTGTTATAGAATTACAGTGGGTAATAAAATATTTAACAGGACCATGGCACAAAAATTTATTACTGCAAAATTAATGTTCCCGTCAAGAAACCTGTAAGTAAGGCTTCTACTGTTCTATTATTTGTTGTTTTACTAAGTCCCTTATACCGCTACGAATACTTTAATACTTTATAGTACTTGTCGAGGACAGTAGTCAAATATATACTTAGTACTATAAATTACAAGTCAAAATGTCGACCTCGAACTAACTGCTCTGGCCCACTCAGCATATGCCTTGCACGTTCATGACCACAAGTGTAACCAACACAACGTTGCAAAAATGTACAGTACAAACAAAATAGAATAAAGGAAGCGTACAGCCCTAACAGACATTTGCATAACTGCACAAAATAGCATCTTTACGTAGCACAGTCTGCTTTAAAAATGTTGCATAGCCAATATAACGACTACAAACAAAATCTAAAAATTTGCTTTAAAAATTCGTAAACACTTTTACGGGGCAAAAATCTATCTAAATAACTAATATTACCCGTCTCGGGATTTGAATCTAGGACCTCACGACCGGCAGTCGCACTTGCAACCACTAGAGCAATGAGGCTGTCACTATTACATTGCACAATACAGGTACTAATTCTATATAACACAATACTAATACTACACTACAACATCACTAATACTACAATAAAAATACAAAGTATCTATTTGTATGCAAATAAATATATTTTCGACTAAAAAAGAAAACGTATTGAGAGAGTTTTCGACTAAAAATATCCCTCGTTCGTAACAATTACTTTAACCCTACATTATATGCTACGTAAATGTAGCGCCCTTCGTAGACCCAACGTAGCCGTTTAGAGCAGCTTTAAAAAACATTTTCCTTTTATACTTCTATTGAAACGTAGAAAGACGTTATGAATATCTTAAATAAGAAATAATGGCTTATTTGCTTAGAACTCAGCCTCAGCGGGTCTGGTTTCAAATTCTGATATTTACCTCATTCTTCACAACATTATATGCCATTTAAAATTAAATATCACGTATTGTAAAGGTGAAACCAAATGTAGTGAAGAAAATTGTATAGCTTAGAGTTCTCCATTAAGATCTTTATAGCTTATGATGTCTGCCAGCTCCACTTATCTGGTAGACCTTGCCTTGAGAGTTCTCAATTTGAAAGAAGACCCAAGTCGACCTCTTTGTCAAGATTGTAACGCAAAAGAAGAAGAAAATTAAGAATCTCAATCTCAATCTCAAAACTGAAAGTAATATAAAAATACAAACACTACATTACAATCGTCGTGCAATACTTTTTTGTATTTACTCCAGCCATATATTTCGACCGAGGAAAATGGAGAGTTGCTGTTGCCCAACTATGTACATCGGCGTAGAGCGCAAGGGGAAAGAAAAAATAAAATACGAGTATAATGTGCGAAGCCTTTTTAAAAACGTTCTACTATTTAAACCAATCTAGAAATACACTGAAAATCTTTTCTATTTAAAACAAATGTGAATAGCCAAAACGTTAAAAGTAATATAATTTTAAGATTCTTGTTTATTATATTTTCAAGTAAAGAAAAAAAAAATCATATTTAGTCAGAATCATATTCATAGTGCAAGATATAGAAAAATAGGGCACTAAAATATTCAAAAACTTACTAAGGAATTTCTTATTTCAGATGAGTTCATATTAATATATTTTAATATCATCAAATAAACTTTGCTATTTTATCAAACTTAACTATCTGTTTTAAACTTAACTATCCATAAAATATGTATTGTAGAGTCCATATAAAAATCCAAAAATAAAATGTGATACGTAAAAATGAACATGACTTGTGTGAATATATAAAGACGATTGTCTGAACAACACCATTTGTTACTTGCAGAACATTAGCGACAAAACGAATGCGGAGTCGCTTTGTGTTGAGTATGTAGAGAACGTGATAGAGACGGAGTGCTAATGATGCGAATACGTAACATAATATTCAGAATAAGCAGAAATTGACATATCATTTAAATAGACGATTTGGGAAATAAGTCGAAATGTTTTATTACGGAGTTTTATTGCATTAACTAAAAATTACTAACAGGGAAAATATGCTAGCCGTATCAGAATCTGTAAAACACTCTACCACGTTACGATGAAACGGCAAGCCGAAATTCTGATATCTACGTAAATGTATATCGAACTAAGACTGAATTCGCTATTAGTCACTGCCTACTTATGGTTTTCGATATTGAAAGCAACGGAGCTATGTACATCGCTTAAGTTTAAAAGGAAGATGCTATATCTCAATATAAAGAGTAAAGCAAAAGCAAATACACAATTATTTTCACTCAATTTTTAATTTCAATCTTCGCGAACGGTAAAGCGGGAACTCTCGACAATTCCACTGGAAAGTTCGCGACTGAACGGTACTGAAGTTTTTCACTTTACGCTTAGAAAGAATTAGCGACCCTCGAAACTCGGCTCAGTACGCTAAACTTATCTAATTAAATTGACCCGATTGCCGCCTGCGTATTTTTTATGGAGATTAAAATGTCAGTACTAATACAGCCTTTATTTTTTCTTGTAGAAAAATAACCAAAAGTGGAAATCTAAGTCACTAAGAAAATCTAACCCACGGACTAATAACACAGCCCGTGGGTTTACATATGCTCTTTATTTTAATCATTAACATGTAAAGTTCACTGTTAGCGGCAGGCCATACTGCAATTTGCAAGACTTTTGTCTTAGTACTATGTACGTACATATATTAACATACTTTAACAGCTCCGATGAAATTCCAAAATGGCTAAAGTCAACTTTAAAGATGATTATCAATAAGAACCAACGAACGTAGCTAAACGTAGATTTGTTTGAATTTCGTATTTCTCAAATTGCCACACCTTTCCAGAACAGAGCACTAAGAGAATGTCACATGTACTCACTCTACCTCGTTGATATTTATTATTTACATAAACTGAAGTGTGTTCGAAGCATCCATTAGAAATATGATGAAAGGAGATATAAATTATTCATGAATAGGAGTGTCTATTATTATTCAGACCAATCACTCCGAGCTTTTGTTTGTAAATAAACTGTAGCGATTCAAATAAAAAAACACCTTGTACATATATTTACATTATTTAGGTATATTGAATACACAGCGGTGAAAGTTAGCAAAACATTGTTATTTTAGTATTCTTCGTATCTATAATATTGAGTAAATATAAAAGTTATTGATAACTGTAGAAAAAACGATTATAAGGACAACCTTTTAACATAGAACTGCACCAATCTACCTATAAGCCAGGCCATTCGACTAAAAAAATTAAAATTAAATTCCTCTATTTTCGAGCAGTTTTCTATGGACAAGAAACACATCTATGAGAAAAATATCGATCTGACTAAAATATATAGAGTATTATTGACAAAGGCTTTTTCCGCAAAAAAATTTTGCCTACGGTATATTTTGAATACCTCGTTCGATTTTGACACACCCACATGCACATGCACACGCACCGCACACCCAAACGCACACGCGCACGCACACACGCACACGCACGTACACACGCACACACACACGCACACACACACACACGCACACGCACGCGCAAGCACTCAGAAAATAATCATAATATCTTCCTAGCATCTGATGCGAAATTATCACAGCTCTTTAAAAGCATATGTATTCAGTCTTGGATAGTATTTGACGTACTTTCCTGTAATCAGCCAGATGTATGTTATTTTCGAGAACTAAGTTGAAAACTCGGACGGCTAAGTTTCAAGTCCCAGAAGATCGGAACGTGCGCCGTTACTCGACCATCTAATTGTGTTGCCAAATGCATTGGCAGTGCAAGAGCAGCCGAACTTTGGAAATGAGTTTCCACTGCATTACTTGCTAAGTTTCTTCCTAACGACCCCCAAGTTAACTAACAACCTCTTTCAGTACATGCAGTTCTGTTGCTGATTGTCTAAGTATGGTTTTGTGCATGAACAGTACATCATAAAAAATATAATGTCTTGGAACCACTGACGCACGACCGTCTGATGCCAAACAAGAGGGAACTAGTATTACAATAACCAAATAGATTAAATACACATACATGTACATATATCTAAATACAATGGTTATATAGATAAGCATACCAGCCAGACAGAACAAAACGTTCTCGCTGATCACACAAATATTTATCCTGGACGGGAATCGAACCGACATCTTCCCACTTCCCAGACAAGATCACTAACCGCTAAACCAACAGGCCAGACAGTAATAACAACAGCAAATGAAAATATTTATTGTTTACAATACGAACGTTATATTCCGACTAGAATTCAAAACAGCGGGAGTTATGTAAATAATGAATGAATGTTAATGGATAAACAATTTTGACAATTGCCGTTGAAACTTATAATGAAGCTGCCTAGTTATTGTTTCATATATGTCTAGTTATTGTAAACAGACTTTTAGCGGTATATTATAATAGGGTATTTAGGTACACTAAACAGTAACATGAGATTTGAATTGACAATATGTAACAAGTAACAGGATCAGCAAATATGGGTTTTGACAGTATAATATAACAATAAACAGCAGCAAACAGGGCCACCAAATATACAAATTGATAACATTTAACAATGAACATTGAGCCGCAAATAGGGGTACTTACAATATATAACGACTAACAGAACCAGCGAATATACATAGCGATAATATTTAACAATGAACATAAAGCCACAAATAGTGATATTGACAATATTTAACAATTAACAGGACCAGCAAATATACGTATTGACAATATTTAACAAATTGCTTGCTGTACACATACTGAGCAGCGACCACAGCCTTCTGACCGCAACACAAAGTGCTTTAACGACAGTCACTTACGTTAGAAATAGGTGTTAGGGTTCCGAGAAAATGAGGTACATGTTTTACCGTCACTCGAAATACGATTACATATGGGACGTACGGGACAGATGCGACTACGCGATATAGCCCGTAGACGTGTCTTCAATATGTAATACATAGAACCGACGCGGACGTACGGGCCGAGATCAAACACGGTATGTTAATCAGGGAGGCATACGCAATTAACATTTTAAAGACATTTCATACACATCGAACCAGATTGACGATATCATTAGGGTTGATACTGAATATAACATCACGCCAGTATTATCCCGAAGGGGTAGGCAGAGCGGTATAGTTCACTCCCACTCTGTCAATGTCCAGATTATATTTCCATACATCGAGAACGAATCCGCAATAGTCGCACTTGCAGTCACACAACCAAAGAGGCAGTTAAAACGAAATCGACTTTATCATACATACGAGTATCGCAGCAGAGGGGCCTGAAAAAACAATTTAAGCTTAAACCCTATAAAAATACAGTAAAAACACCATGTACCAGCTGAGAAGCGAACAGATAAGTTTGTTTAGGATTTTACGATTGTCGCACCACTCTGACCCTCAACGCTCAGTCTCTATGTTAGTAGAGCGCATATACAATATGCTCTACTTTTTATCCCTTTTTTAAATTAACTACCTTCCCTGGTGTAATGCTCGAAATCAAACCTTACAGTCTAAGTAATTCAATATTCAGCTTCAGATTGGAACAGCTTAGCATATAACATATCATGAGAAATGTACCACCCTAAACAAATCAGAACATATACCGAGTGTCTTGATGGGAAAAAATGACATCAATTTTTTAAAATTTCATTGATGTCCATAGTGAATTGAAATAAACCAAAAAACAAATCATAATACATATTATATATAAAAAGCTTATAGAACGCGGTAAAAATGTTAAATACACGGTTATGTTTGCCCGGAGCCAACGTAGTGTGTTTGTTTAGGATATTATTTGGTTTGACCAATGTTTGCTGGAAGGGTATGAAATTTTCGTTCAATTCTAAGCGAATGGCAGCGATTCATTTTCTTATGTGAAACGGACTACACGTCAACTAAAAATAGCAATATTTTGAGTAGACTTTTTTTTACATTTTCCAGCAAATATGAATAACATTTACTGTTATATATCGGGAGTTACTTCCACTTAAAACTATGCTTTGATTTCAAACAATTCTCTATAGTCTGAAACCTATTTCTATTGAAACAATTGCAAAACACACACCAAACCCCATTTAGTTCGGGACAAATGGATAGATAATACTACAACTCAAACCGCAAAATTTCCTTACAGATAGTGCGTAAGCTTGTTCGTGGCTCAGATCTCATAATATGGACAAATGCTTTACGTTATTCAACAAAAGATATACACACTTAAAACCATTTGAATAGATACAACTTGAAAACTTATCATGAAATAAATTAATTGGCTCTGATAGCTGACAAAGGGGAAAATAAGCGGGAAAACAAATTAAAAAAATCGTCGAATTAAGTAAATGGCCTCGGATCCTTCTGTAATGGATATAAAAAGTAAGAATAATCGCGAAAATACGTACATAATAATATTTATTATTACCTACTTTTTAAACCGACATTACTGTGAGGTTAACTGGGTTGAAATTCAACGTCAATTGAAAACTCAACGAGTTTGAAGCCAATGTCGCTAAATATTTCCATATGTATGAGTCTTGTAATTTTTCATATTTTTTGTACTCAACTCTTTTATTCCAATGAAACGGCCGACCGGCTGGTACGCGGCGTACTAATTCACATTTACATATAACGTCACTCGCCAGACAGAAATTAAAGTACTGTATAATGATTTTCAAATTATATTACAATGAAAACATCTCACAACTATTCTTAGAACATATTGTATTTTCCTGTTTATATGAGATCAACCAATCACTACAATAGCCGGAAATAGTCCAGAAATTTAAATACGTTACGAAATAACTACGAACACCTCTGTCGTTTATAAACGACTTTTATATTTATCAACGTGAATATTATGCAACAAATAGTACCTAATAATAGATAGGACAGATTCTATTTTAGTAAATATTAACATTAAATATCAATGTCAAACACACACACATACATCTAAATTTCTAACTATCACGATGTATCCGCAAGGGTATTAAACGTAGAGCCTCACGAGACCACCGATTTGCTCAATCACCGATTAAGTTGACGTGTCGTCAGCTGCCCGTCAATAACAATCACAAAGAGGTACTTGGGGTTGATACAAAGGGATATAATGTCACACAACCCTGGAACACACTACACATTTACACACAAATCAACGTGTATATTATCGAATACAGTCGGTCTGGAACCGCAGACACGGGTTGGTAATTGACTCCTATCTCACTTCGGCTGTGTGACACTGATCCTATTATATTGTCCTATTGATGTGATTCAGACCGTTTTGCATGTGTAGGTAGGTACATACGTTCGGTGGAGCTGAAATATTAACTATATGTAATATAGTATGTTATCTTTTAGTTCATATTCTGTTAGTAATAAACTGTTAGTTAATAGTTAATATGTATTAATATTATATGCTCTTGAGTGGAGATCACGCCTTGGCAAACGTAGCGTAGGACAACCTCCAGCTAGGAAGAGTGATGATGTACGCAAAGTGGCTGGTAGCGGATGAAGCTGAAGATCGAGCTCAGTGGTGGGCTATTGGAGAGGTCCTATGTCCAGCAGTAGACGGAAGCAGAATTATTATCACGTTGATTATGATGATGTATATCGCACTTCGCAACATAACTCTAATTTGAATTCTATTTAATAATAGTTTAATCTAAACTTGAATGTACATGTATGTAGCTATAGGATTTTTATTATTTTTATTATTCCGTTATTTCTATCTGACCGTATATGTTGAATAATTATAAATTTATAATGTAGATCGTCTGTAAACTTTATGTTGCCCATTATATTTGGCAGAATAGAATTTTATGTTTTCTGCCACTAGAGGTGCAGTCATTTATTATTCTTTCCCTAAATGTAATGTCAATCGGTTGTGTTTAATATATTATTGTGATTACAACAATTCTAACAAGAGTTTCATTGAAATATTACGTAATCCCAATAATATCTACGTGTAAATATTTATGAAAACGAACATGCCATGATCCAAATACAGAATAGTAATCCTATGCCGTTCTACTATTGAACAAGGGTGTCCTATCAAATTGTTGGGTTAAGGCCATTGTCTGCCACACTGGCTAAGTGCGTGTCGACAGGTCAATTTTAATTAGATACCAAGAAACAAGTCCTGCAAAATTGCTCACGAAAGATTACGAGATGTCTAACCTTACAATAGGTATGTCTATCAGTTTATTGTGAGCTCCTTACTCGCTGCGCAGGTCACATAACGTTATGACTTATTGCTCCCAGGAGTTTACATATTTTTTCTTTGTTCTCCACTTCTTGAAGTGTTAGGGCTGCCGTTAGTTTAAACCAGCCACCCGCGCAGCTTTCGAACGCATAGAAAAACGTACATTGACCGGAAAATATGGCGGCTAAGTAGATCCAATTACTGGCTTATGTTTTCTCATAGTGAGAGCACTGAACGCTCATTAGGACATGAGTGGCGTTCGCGCAATCCGAGGCTTCAATCATGTACGAATATACTGAAATCGATGTTTGCGTCTCAACAAGCTGTATCGGCGGGCACGTGGATGAAGTGTCGGTGATTATGCGGCTTGTATATGTGCAGCCCTATTGGACGATTGCGATCAAGAGTGGCTCCGTGGAAATGAGAACGGGCGGCCGGGGACTGAGATAAAAACTTTCACTTTTTCCGCCCAACTCTCGGCGGCAACATTCGTGCAATAACGACTGAGGCGGTTCTTATTACGTTATTAGGCCTCAAACACCACCAACTTCTCACTTACACCTGATTGAAATCATTTAACCTAACTAATTAACTAATGTTGTTACTATTATTATTATCTCATCACGCCAAGCTTGTTACGGAATAGGTAAAGAGCACCGAATGCCAAATATCTCTAAATTTACAGACTTGACGTTCTACGTTCATCGTTCTCTTCATATAGGTACGTTCACGCGTTTCAGATAATTTTGACGCCGTCAACAAACCATCAATGACCTATCCGCATTAAATCTTTCTACATCCCTTTTGTAGATACACAAACCGACATTCCATTTAAAAACTATATTGCCTTAAACAAAACATTCAGAAACTCTGAACGAGACAAAAATAATACGACGTGAAAATAGTTGCGAAGCGGTCCTTAGTGTATCGCGTGAACTGTTGTAGGAATAAACGACAGGCTTTGTAGCACCGTTTAGCGGCGGTATTATTTACGAGTGGGGGCAATATCTGAAGAAGGCAGGACTGTACTAATATCGGCGTGGGCGCGCGCGATAGCCGATAGAATAATATGGCGTCCCGGAGCTCCACACGTACGCAATAAGCCGCCGGCGCGGGCCGCGCGCTCGCCTGGGGAGAAATTGCACCGCCATCTTAACTCGGACGCCTCTGCCACGTGCTTTAGCGTTCTCACTGTCCTTCGTTGTAACCGTTTAAATATAAGTGAACAATTGTATTTATTTAATTTACCATATGTATTTAATTATAAATCATTCTGTTTGAATTTTTAGTTGTACGGTAATTGTACATTGTCTGATAATGATGATAGTTGGGTTATCCAAAGTGTATTAAACCGGCGTGTATGTATAAAGTTCTAAATGTAAAACAAGAACGTCGGGTCTGCCTACCCCGGAAGGGACTTTGCGTAATAATGTAATAATAATATATTCACTGATTTATTATCTAATTGTAATAGGACGTATAATATGCCTTTGTTTAAATATATAATGTAACCACATATGCATATCTAAATATAGTTTGCATACTCGACAGTAGGTACCTACTTTGCCATTTTCTTCACGAATTGCGTTTTGTAAGCATTCCAATTAAAAAACTATACTTAAATAATCCTATGGACCTTCTTGAATATGTTTTTGATAAAATGTTTTATATATAGGCACTGCTATTAATAACGGTGAAAAATACCTTATTAGGCTGTTTCGTAGTATCGACAAAGGTGTGAGCACTCATACGATAGATATTGAAGAAATGTAATTTCTAACAAAATGCCCCACGCCTCAAGCCGTCAACAAGGGTCTTCCAGCCTCACTGGGATACTTAATGCTAACTCTCTCAAAGAACAAACTCGTATTCCCTAACGGTATATAAATTTGCAATTTTAAATGAGATGTAATATTTTTTATATGAAAAGTTTGTTTTAATTGTATTAGAAATCTTCAATAATAGTTTGTTTCCCAAATGAAAATAACATTAGGAAACAAGCTGTGACCGCTGGCGCTCATAGAAATAGAACTGACATAAGAAAACAGTTCTAGAAATAGGACTGTTAGTTCAATTATGTTGTTAATAAGACTTCTAATTAATATTCATTGGTAACAAGATACCAAAAATGAGATTGTTAGTAACATCCGTCGAGTTAACGTAACAATTAGCGTCTGTGGCATTTACAATAAAAATTCGCTGTAGTGCTGCGTAACATCATCGTCACCTACAACAACTCTTTAAAATAAAAATTAATAAAAAGATCTAAAGCCTATGTATTTACTATGAAAATAGCCAAAGACAAGTGCAACTTAACAAATACATAATAAATATAAAAATACACATTTTTTCAAATCATACGATAGGCTAGCGTTTGGCCGCGTTCCCGCCTAATGGAAAGGGCCTACGCTTCCTAAGATGGAACACGCTAGTCTAGGCAGAGCCTATTCACCCTTATTTTGAAGAGTCCTAGGTTCAATTTGTCCGGAAACACAGACGCCCGTGCCGGTAGGGTTTTCCACTCCTTGGCCGTCTGGATAAGAAAGATGAAACTAATGTAAACCTTAATAAATTAGCGGTTGGAATATTCATTAGCCATTGTAATAATTATACGGCTTATCTGTATCGTAATCCACGTGTTCCCACAAGGACAAGGCCATCATGAATGTTGGAGGCTGTATCACTGGAGCACACAACGCCTTTGAATTTCTAAACATTGAATGTACTGCGTATGTTATGAATAATGAAGACGCGACCGAGAAACTGTTTATTGTGATAGGCCTCGCCTCACATCACAAACGCAGTCGCACGTGAAATAAAACACCTAGATTTTTCCTCTCAATCTCTCGTGGTATGTCTCTACAATGTTATAAATCGAAACGTCTTAACAATATACCAACTGTACAGGAAATTCACACGTATACCGAACGGCATAAGGTTCAGATTGTATAGCCGTCCGAATTGTACTAAGTTAGCAATTGCAACAAAAATATCAGAACATAAGGCGCTGTAGAAAAATTTTCGTATATGCCATTCTGCATCGACGGCTGTGAAGAATAAGGTGGAGAATTATTTGCGGTGTGTCGCAGTCGGCCGCGAGTCACGGAATTGGGGGTAGGCAGTAAATAACAAGTGGGATCGGATTATTTCGATAAGATCGTAAAATGAAACACGCCGCGTCTCTACGGGACGTTTTCCTTTTGAATATCTTATAGTGAACAAGCAGCCGTTTAAAGTGTTGTGCGGCTGATCTTCAGAAGTGCTACTCGTATTGTTATATCAACATTTATACAGAGACATGAGTATATTATTCTGATATTTGCGTTTCACGTGATATTATCAGATTATTTATTTACAAGGAAAAGTATACAAATTAACTTGAAATAAAAAAATCATTATTTCAAGACCTTATATTCACAATTAACCTTTACTTCCTTACAATTTTTAAACTACACCGTTAATGTATACACCTACAGGTATACGGTGAATACTAGACATATTAAAAACACTGAAAGATAATGGCTGTACGCAATAAATTATAAAAACAAAGTTTCACGACCGCTTAATTAAAAAATAATAAAACTGAAGAAGGAAAAATATCTTGTTGCATTTTGGTGATTGACTTTTCTCCATATTAAAACATGAAGAGATTTTTGCTCTCCTTTTAAAGAATATTATATGCACGAGGAGTATGACATTCGGTGTAGTTAAAGCTTATATAGAGATGGAGACTTATATAAGTTAATACCTTTATATAATACATATGTTTTACAAAGGTTTATAGACGTTATACTCTTTGACATAAGAAGGTCAATAGCTTTGAAACTTAACATTTAATATTACGGTCGAATATCGACCAGTGATCTAGTACGATTTCTATACAATTATAACAGCGTTTTTTGCTGGTCAAAATATCTTTAAAGCTTTATTTTTTTTATTTACTTATTTAATTATTTGTTGGTTTATTTTTATTTTTTTGGAAAACAGCAATTTTTAGTGACACGTTTTTTAAAATGAAGGTTAACAATAAATTCAAATATGTATTTCATATAAAGAACATCATGAATCACTGAATATTAAAACATTTCTTTAAATACTCTGAAAAAAAAACTCAATTACAGTTTCAAAATTACATCTTTATAACGGACATCCACGGACACGAAAAGTCAAGATGACCGCCACACTAGATTAAAATTATTTTTTTAATTATAATACCTAGTATTTCAAATGATTTCGAATTTAAATTAATGCTTTTCATTCTGATTGACTCATCCAGCAACAAAACGGTAAACCAGTTAGTGAAGATCATGAGAAATAGTAAAAAACGCATATTGTAAGCTTCCAAACATAAGATTGAACGTAACACTATGCGTATAATCCCCGAAGGGGTAGGCAGAAGAGTGTACTACACTCCTACGTTTCACCAGTTACGTTTTACCCCACATAGATTAAGTGGTGATTGTATTGCCATACACCGGGCACATTTAAAGTAAACGCTAGTAACACATGACGCTACAGGTAGCAGCCTCTTTGAACTTAATTGATAACCTGTCTGAGCCAAAGGGTATTTGTAAAGATGTGATAAGGGTTTACGTAAACACCCAACCACATCTACGTATCGGATGACCATATCTTTGGGAAGCCTTTTCTGGGACTATGAACAATATATTATAACAGTACCGTACATCATAAAAAAATTATAATAATTTTTAACTGGTGAAACGTGGGAGAGTACTACACAACTCTGCCTACCCCTTCGGGTTTACAGGCGTGATGTTACTTTTTGTTACAAAATATAATTCGGTGGAAAAACATTTTCAAGACAATTGAATTGTATGATTGTAAATCATTTAAAGTTTTATAATTGACACAAATAATATAAATATAATGACATTTTACAATATATTAAACATTGCTGACAAGAACTACTCGTAAATATAATGCACCCATTTAAACTGTAATTAAAATTGTATACCTGTATTTGTTGCAATAAAGTTGCAGTAAAGAACTCAGAACCTCTCGATCAGCACTTGCAACCAACCTTACCCGACCAAAACGGGGCGGTCAGTTAATTCATTCATATACTTAACGCTTATGAACAACGTATAATATTTTTTTGGTTTGCAAATTATTTATATATTTATCTTTCATTGCTGTCAAGAAATGGCGGTCTTAATAACAAACGACTTTTTCTATCAGCCAATCCAGGGTTTGAGTTGGGCTTTAAGCACCTTTATTTTTAAAATTATGTAAAATATTGCATTACGAATAAATACATAATTTGTAAATAGTACGTAAACAGTTCGTGGATAGTTATATAATTAACAAACATGTAATAAATGAATAATTATTAAATACATATGTAATATATACTGTATTATATTATATTAGCTATTTATATATATGTATTACAGTAACATAAAAAATAGCGTTTAGCTTTGGAATTCTAAGTACACGTATTGGGCGATTAATTAATGATTATTTTAACTTACAATAAAATGTTCTTTCAAGCGCCTAACTTCGACACTTTCGTCGATAAAAAAATATCCTCTCTCTCTTTCTCCTTTCCTAATTAATGGTCTTTGAAAGTACCTGAAGAAGTCCACAACGACATCATATAGTTATTATTGTTTAATTACCGTTAAGTTTTCAATTATAATAATAAATGTTGAGTACAGAGGTAGTACATGTATGTTTTATTAGAAAATTTAGGAATGTCTACGTACCAATCAGGGAACTTGTCACCTTGCCTTCCGTGTAGATCAGCTTTTCGGTTTTCAAAGGTTCCAAAGTTAAATTTAGCCTTCGGGTGTTTCGTGATACAGTCAGAACCATAAGGCCCTATACCTTATAGCCCTTTCAATTAATGTATGAACATAAAAGATTTAATAGATAGAAAGAAAAATAAAGAAATAGACACAAATATTACATAGATACATTGTCCTAAACTTTATTTTGATCAACTTAATTAAATTAATATCGGCTGCATTCATGAATATTATATGTTCTGTTGAGATAACCCGAAGAAAATTTACACTTCCGATATTTTTTTTTATTTTAGGAAAAAAATTTGAGAGTAACAGATCACACCTTTCAGACAATATCATACATACGACAAAGCAAACCAAAAACGAAATAAATTTTAAAATTTATATGTCAACCCCTTATAATAAAAAAATAAAACATAATTAGATAAATACTAATTTATGCGTGCGACTGTACAAGATTTCCAATTTGAAGTTTTTTAGACAGCCGTAGCGATTTTCAAAATTATCTTCTACGCTTTGACGGACTCGTGAAAATTTGTTGATCTTTCAAAGGCTTCGGGAGTTCGCGAGTTGATTTGTTCGGAACCGCATCAATTATGGAATGTTTAATGTAAATTTCAATAATGTAAAGCTATGAAAATCGAAGCCTTAATAATTGTTGCATATATATTGTTTTGATTGAAAGCTGTCGTGATCGGACACAATGGTTGTATACGAGTACGTCGACTACGAATTTGTGTCCAATATCACCTGCCGACTGATGACTGCACGTATGTATTACAATGCTCTGCGACTGACGTATGTTGATACATCATAAGCCTGTTACAGTCCGCTGCTAGATATAGTCCTCTCTTGAGAGATTCTTGCCCATAACCCCCACATGCTGCACATGCGGGTTGGGGATCGCAGGGCACGGCTTCTCGCACCGCCTACTGTGCTGCCCGTCAATGACCAGGGCAATTAGCTGTGCTGTATATAGTCAACTACAATGAATAATGACTTTTTCGTGACTGCTATGTATTTTATTAAGGCTCTTCTGATCACACTTTACTACATTGTTAAAGACCTTCTGGACGGTTTTAGAAACTTCGAGAAATATTATTTTAAATTCTAATACTGCATTCTTGCACACTGTCGCATGATGAGGTTAGTTTTGGACCCTCAAGTTACTTAGGTTGAGTTTGTACCTTCGTGTTCGACCCTCAAAGACTTATGAACGCATATATTTATTTATTCACTAAAACAAATCTAAAAAAATAATCATTAGCCTATTAAAATAAATATTCTAGCGAAATCGTTTTTATCCTCAATGATGTTCATACAAATATTTTAACAAAATCAAAGCAAGAGAGCAAGGTAGGCAGCAGTCAGTGGAGTTGAGTGTCATTGTTTAGAGATCTCAGAACGTCGGGAGTCAATATGCGGAACATTTCCTATTACACGCCCGCTTCTTCTCGAAAGCGATGGATATTCATAGAGCTGCAATGTTACCAAACGTGAATATACTCTTCCTAAGCTTGTATAAGACCTGCAGAGGATAGGCCTTTGTAACGCACCTTAGGAAAGACCTATGTCCAGCAGTGGAGCGGTGAAGGCGAACGTGATGATGATGATGCTTACATGCTCTAAGTTAGGACGCATCTGCGCTTATCATGGGGCAAGACCGCGGTCAAGCCCTAGCCCTAGCTACTTAAGGAAAAAAACATGTTAAGATAATTTAACCAATAGATCGTAATATTAAGATAAACGATGTTAGGAGTCGAGCTTTATGCTTATGTAACATTTTCTTAAATGTTTACACAGATACTTTTAAGATCAATCTTACTCTGTACTTCTTCAAATTGACGTAGTCGTATAAATTATAATAGCTATATCCAAAACTACATAAATTTTGAATGTTACACTTGGACCTGCGTTCATTAATGTATGATGCGACACAAAAGACGCGAGTTGGACTTGAACTATTATATATACATTCAAAAGTAGAATTTAGTATAGAAGTTTGACAAAAACATTACAATTTGAAAAAAATATTTCTTCCCATTAGTGTATGACAAAAAAAATTCAAAAAACGAACTAAAACCAACTATCACAACTATCTATAAACTGAAAATAACACAAATTACAACATCAATTAATCTTTCAAGAAATATATTTAATAAAAACGAAGGTATCAACAGCTCTATATGTATCCTCGTATATTTTTATTCCAACACAATTTGTAATGGAAGCGACACGCGGAGACAAGAGAGCAGGGGTGAGGTCGGGCCGAAATTACTTGCAAATTCCATTTACGGACTTGGCGGCCAGACGGCGGCTTAAAGTGCTGCCTGCCGCGACACTGTTTGCTGCCTACGTACGCTGCTCTGATGGACATAAATAAATCAGAATTCTTTTTTCAAATTTTATCCACATTTTATTCCAATGAACTGTTTTTTTTTAACTGGCCAGCAACTAACGCAATACGATTTGACCATTATTTCAAAAGCAAAATAAAGCTTAATAATGTTTTTTTTTTTTAAGGAATTATTGTTCTACGTATCTACCCTACCATAAAGCTATTACGTAAGTCTGTGAGTAGGCTACATTTACATATGTTACTATTACAATAGGAATAATACAAATATGTACTTACCTATACAGTAAAATTCAAAGCTTGTGATCTCATATCTGAACTGAAACAACCAACAAAAAGTCACGAATTACTCCCCTCTACATTTTAAGAACGACAAACAAGAGAACACGGGAGCAGGGGGAGAGAAACGAGTGGAAAATTAACAGCGCCGACCTTCGTCACGTAACGTGCTGAAAAGTTTTAACGTATTCATAACTAACACACTACGGTCAGTCGGAACATAATTACAAGTTTTGTTATCAATGTTTGCGTCATGATTACCAATGGCGCCCGGACCCGATCCGGCACCGGACCGGACGATTGGTATGTAAGTTACGAGACGGAACCGCGAACTTAGCTCATTACCGGCGATACGGTACCGGAATGACAATGGGTGAATTTTTCACTTCATTCAAGCCCATTTCGGGCGTCGCTTGTTAGGTATGGGCGGGTGTACTGTAAGACTATTTACAGGGTTTTATTTCGTGTTAAACACCGTAACAAAGTCAGCTTTGTATCATTATTGTGAACATTATTATTTATTAATATTACGTAATCATGATAAATCCCTTACAGATCTGACTTGTTTATTCTACATATTCATACACGTTACACCGGTTTCGAAGACGTCTGACCTCCACATTAGCCAGTATCTGACCCATTTAATGAAAATAGGTAAGTATTAGTATCCCTCAGCAGCTGCATCTATCATTAACTATAAAATATTTAGTTATATTATTTAACTTTTTTTTATATCTCTCTGCTGCGACATTTAACTCTCCTTATTCTGGGAGAAGAATCGAATCCAGCAGTGAAACGGTAAAAGAACAAATTGTAATAATAACGTTCAGTCTCTTTGCAATAAATTACAGTGATATATTTGATCGTACGGAACAATAAGCAAGAATAATAAGCACAGAGAATAAGCAATAGGAAAACCTAAGAACTCGTTACATTGATAATGGTTAAACTATCTTTATCTATGCGAATCCAGGAACACTATCATTACGGAGTTCGCACACTTACAGATCCACTTAGCATTTATTTACCGGTAGATCGTCTTCCCCATCTCTCCCTATACTCTAATACATATTCTATTCTGCATTTAAACAACTCAGAAAGGATTTCGTAGGGTAAAAGTTTAAATAAGTTTAGGACGAAGTTCTTAGATCCCTTTTACGATTGCTTAAGGGCGAGGAAGGTAAATGTTTATTCAAAGGTTTTATAGATTGTACAGAGATGGGGGAAAAGACGATTTTATAGCTTCGCGTTGTCTGTAATGTGAATGATACGAAAATTGCTTTAAAACGATAATATGTTGAAATTTATTGACATTCAATAGACGAAACTGATTGGCCGGTGGAGGAATCAGCAGCAGTCTCAGAAATCGGTGTGCGTGTAATAAGGGAGTGATGAATGTAGAAGAAACATGTCAGGTCAAATGGCTTTAAAAGGGCTAAAAAATTGGCCTCAATGATATGATGTTAGAATATTGCCCTATTTTCCTTTACATTATCCCCAGTACGTTCTCTTTGGAGAATGAAAACTTTTCGAATAGAAAGTTGGCTTACGATTTAACGAAATGTCAACCATAAAATTGACTATTGCTATCGAACGACGGAAAGCGACAAAGCGAAAATAATTTATTTTATAATAAAACCCGGGGTGGAGGGGGTAAATGAACCGAATATTTATTTTAAATACTGTAAGGCATGTGAAGTCTGTTAGCATGGCAAACGGGCTAACACTTCGCATGCTAAGGAAAAACCCGTGTTTAACGGTGGAACGATTATAATGTGTTTGTTGAAGATGATGATGAATTAAATTTGACCTGGAAGTTCTGGAATTAATTCCCATCCAAAACTAATAAGTATTTGTATGATCAGCACAAATAGTTGGGTGTAAAAATTATCTGGACCAAAAACAAAAAAAAAGTGTGGGTTACTTGTTGCCAAATGGTCATTTGCACGATTTCCTAAAATTGTTATTACACGCTGCTATTTATCATTCAAATGAAAAATATAATCAATGAGATAACTAACTGTGTCTTCGAAGAAACATACTAACTTAATTTGATTTCAGGCAGCATTATAGTGCCCGTAGTTAAATTTTTGCATGCAAACGCACAGGCTTCTGAAATATTACTTTAACAATTAATTGTCTTTACTACTTTAAAAATTCTTTAAAATTAATGAAATTTCCATTATATACTTTTGTAATAAAATACTTATATATGTATAAATATTTATTACTTACCGACGAACTAGAACCAATGTATAGGGTGGTAAAAATGGAATGCAAGTCCATTAGGCCACCACGCTCGTTTTCACCTCCCGCTTCTGTAGTAAATTCACGCTTATTTCCTTTAATTTACAGTCTGACGCCGCCAGAGTATATTACATCTATACTCACCTCCCCACTTGTAAAAGACAATTTGATAGCATCTCATCCACATTCCAAGTTCCTTGACACAAATTACAAAGGTGTAATTTAATCTTCACCAACTTCGCTAATTTTATTTTTCCCTTGAATTAATTTAAAAATTCCTGCCTGCGATCCTGGCAGTTATCGAACTCGGGACGTCGGAAACTTTCAGTACTATTGTAATATTAGCGAAGTCATTTCAAGAAATTCTGACGCTAGAGCAAAAAATTGCACACCATGCTAGCCCCAAAACGTTATAGGTGCAAACTTTCCTAATCAGAATTAATAATGCAATCTGTATGAAACAAAGTAATAGTCTTCTCGTCGAGTAATTATCTCATTAGAAAAGGATTTAGAACGGTCCAATTTTAAAAAGTTGATATTCGAATTTTTATAATTTCGGCTTTCGAAATTTAAAGTTAGCTGCCGTCGTCGTGTGCACTGAAGCGTTATGCAGCTGTAATACAAAACAATATCGTAAACGTACGGCATCGTTGAGAATCAAAGCTATAAAGTGTACGTTCGGCAGCAAATCGGTGAACGTGTCGCGAAGCCCCGAGACTGCAAGAAGGCTTTAGGAGAAGCGACGTGCGACAAAGTTTTTATTTCCCCCGGGACGCACCGATCGTAGTGCCGCCCAGGTGCTCCCCGCGCCGATGGAAACCTATATTATTTGTTTGAACAAAACTTTCTGGTCTCGCGTGAGATAAGTAAATTATGTTTGTGTCCCGAACACCGCTTCGTATTCAATGTTTTGTGCTCCGATTGAACTTGAAAATATTATTATACATAATATTATATAGGTATGCATTTTTAGCAACGACGGCTTAGTGGCTTAGATTCTCGTTAGCCGGCCACGCGTAGCATCCTGAATTTAAATACCGGCGCGGGACAGATATTTTCGAAATTTCGTGCGGTTGAAGATTAAACATCACATGGTTTAATGGTGTAGGCAACTTCGGAAGGCAACTTGCATACCATAACATTCTCCATTATGATCTATAAAATATGTGCAACTTGCTTAGATAGTGTGACAAACTATGGCCTAAACCGTTCTAATTCTTTGAGGAGTTCAGCGTCTTACAATGAAACGATAAAACAGTTCAACAAGATGTAATGGTTATTCTATAATAAATGTCCCGCAAATAAATAACTGCCATATAATATTTGATTACATAAATGCGGTTATTTAAAAAACTTCTCAGTTTTCGCTATCTCAAAAATAAAAGTAACTTGAATATTTCGAGAACACAAAAGAAAAAACGCAAAATCGTCTCCATACATTACCTATATTAAACTGGGTAAAGTTGGTATTAGCGATTCCACGTGCTTTAACATTACAAGAGAAAATTTCCTCCCATAAAATATGTACAGAGGATTACAAAATTATTCCAGTATAAAGACGGCGAGTGTTTTATGATCGTATCTTTTATTCTTTTAAGCGTATTACAGGGAGATGGTATGGTTGTATAATTTTCAAATCTATTACGCGTCCATTATCTATAATCATCTTCGAAGTTGTACCTTTTTCTTTCGCTTTGTTCTCTGCTGCGAAATTTTTATGGGAGTCATTGGTAATAGGCATACATCCGTTGGTAAGAAAAGTTACCATACCATTACTCACGCACCGTTGCTGGGTGGAATCGAATTGGTGGCTACGAGTGTTTCAAGTGTGCTCGGAAGGCTGATGAATCTAATTTTTGCGTCGGGGCGGAGCGTTCGCGTCACTTATGAAAATTACGAAAATACGCACCCCTAGCTGGGACGTTGAGATCTTGAAATAAACTGTCACGGCGTGACTCGAACGCGAAATGAAAAACGCTTCCCGAAAACGTTTCATTGAATAAAAGTAAAAATTTAACCACACAAAGTAAGTAGCTAAACGAACCATAATAGGAGAACGTACCATTGTATAATAGTAACCATTTAACCATACATAGTAAGTAAACAAACCAGCCACAGTAAGAAAACGTTTCATTGAATAAAAGTAACCGTTAATACGCATAGAAGTTTCCTAAACCGTCCTTGTATAAAAAAAGTGATGAATTTAGAGGAAACAGGTCCAAAAAAATACTTAACTAACACTCGGTGCTCTCTGCCTGCCATTTAGGGATATAGCGAGATAATACATAACAAGCAGATTATTATTAAAAAGACCTTTAGATATAATTGAAAACTGCTTTCTATGAATATAACAAATATTCCAAGAATTTGCACCTAATTTTCGAGAGCCACTAATTTCAGCTTTGATAATCGGATTAAACAGTGGGGATTTCCTGTACTTTAAGGTGTGCTATACTTGTTTCGATAACAGGATCATATAAACACTCGTACTGGCCTTAAATGTGGATCCTGGCTGTTAGGGAATTCAGAAGTCTCGGAAACCAAAGTACCTACTTATGAAGAAAATGATGTAGCATATCAGAGAATGAAAAAGCCCGTCAGATGTCTAAGAATATTTGGTAGTCGATCCCCTCTGCCTTCCCAATAAGAGACCCGGCGTGACAATTCCGCACAGCAGTGGACAAATTAAAATCAATTTGTTTCATACTGGTAACATTTTGGAATTTATATTACTCACAGTATTTACTATTTACTTAGTGGTGGCGGTAACTTTGCGGTTTTTCGCGCCACGAAATTGTAATAAGCAAATGGACTCCATTCATTCATTCCGCGTGCAAGTTTCTATTCACGTTTTAAAGATTTATGTTCTGATCACTAGTTATTCAGTTTTGAAAATTAAACTGTAATTTATTAAGACGAAAATATTGTTCATCGCGACATTAATTTGAGTTTCTTTTTAACAGTTTATATGAAAATAACGTTTTTATTATAACAATGAGAGCAAAGTAATAAGCTTGTTCAGCCATAACTTTCATTATCTACATTGCGAACAGATGTAGAGCATTCGCCAATTGAATTCGCGACTGCATCCGAGCGCGAACTGCGAACATTGTGCCAGTGGTAGCCAAACTACGAAAAAAAACATGAGTAAATTAGTTCTATGAAATAAATGCTGAATGTACAAGAAGCACGTCAAATTTGTAAGCAGAAAGAAATTTGGGATTCCCTGCTCTCACTGCCGGTATATTCTGTATTTCATGCAATCTACGAATCATAGTCAAAGTTTAATTGTACATATAGGTGCAAAGATTACAAAATGTATATATGGTACATTGTATGAGACTTACTATGGTATATAGAAAATCATAATTATAGTCTATTAATAAAAATTATAAATATAGTTGATATCTATTACACATTTAACACGTTTTTAAGGAAAGCTACATATTTAACACAATGAAAATGATAAAATTTTTATATAAATAGTTATGCAAGGATGACTCACGTATTATTTACAAGGTTCTGGTGATGCAAAATATAAACAAACAAATCATAACACTTCGTGTAATATTATTGGCGTCTCTAATTTGGATGTACTTATAGTTTGAGAGCCGCTGGACTAAATGAATCGACCACAGCGCTAACGTGGGAAGAGTACATTTATTATGGCGAGTCACGGTGCTCATTTGGGTATTAGAGATAAAATTAAAATTTACGCTTTGCCCAAAGCAATTTGTAACCGCCCGCTTTGCTTCACGCGGAAAACAGGCTTTGGTTTATCCACGTTTTACATTCATTTTCATAAGTGGCTTACATTCAATGCCACCTACCTGTTCGAGTTGGATCCCCCATAGCGATAGGGGCTGTTCATGGTGGGTTCTATAACTTTTGACGCATGATGGTTTATTAAAGTTGTATATGACATAAATGTTCATGTAATATTGGTCATACTTCAATATTAAGACTATTCGTCAATTATTAAGGTTTTTGTCCAACTGCGTTATTGTGGCAGAATTAAAGTAAAGAAGATCTATAAAGTAATAAACTTATCGCATGATTTTTCCTATGTTTTTCTGTGACAAATACAAAATATTACTACTCTACTATGGTGATATAAAAATATTCCGTTTATATTATACTACTTGATCATATGACTATGGTTAATAAATTTATATATTTAAAAATCGGTAATTAGGATAATTTCTATATTCATCGATTGAATGCTATATGAAATTTATTAGCCTAGTTTTTATATGGAATATAAATTTTAATTAAATGTTTTTGTTTAAAATAGGACATCATATTAAAAGTAATTTGAGCGGTCGAAAGACACATTTATCTTTTAAGTAGTAAATTTAAAATTCCTTCATTGTATAAATGTTAATTTTACGTATAATAGTGAATAGAATAGTTCCTAATTAATATTATAAGAATGTGCTATATTCTTTATTAAGATATAATGATTCATTATTAAAATATTAGATACGATGAATATAATTGTATAATATTTAATGCAACATCTTTGAGATGCGAACATTTTCAAAATGTGTCAATTTTATCGTGTGTATTTTGTTTATTGTGTTAAATAAAAACATATCACTTAGCGATCGATATGATTCGTCCATATTATTTGCATATTGTTCTATATAATATTGTAATTCATCTGTATTCCATTCCTATTCACCTGAATATACCAAACATCGTTAAATACATATATCAAAATTGTTAAGTTAATGAATACGTATCGATAAAATCATTTTATTCATTGTAAAAATAATATGAAACCCGATGTTTACCGCATAAATGTGTATTTTTAAGTAAATATAATATTACTTGACATTTTGACATTTGATTTATCTAAACAATTTGTTTCCTCAAATCTCCTATTTTCAATAGAAAAACATTGGTGTCTTCTGGAAGTACGAGTAGTAACGATTACAACAAGTAATAACTCTGTATACGACCACGTTCGTGTAATTGTCTCTTATCATGCAATCACAGTATTACACAGAATAATGATAAAATGTCTTTACGTTCTGCGTTTAAAGTAAAGTTCATAACATGTATCTTTCTTTTTCTGTTTTAATTAAGAACCAATGAAAGGATTATATAACTTTAAAGACAAAAAAATATATATAATACAAAAGACATCTAAATTATTAGATATCATCTTTATTTGGAGGTACTTCGGTAGTATTTGAAATGAGAACCTAATGGTTCAATTTTAAACTAAGCATATTTTCCTTATCGTTATCACTGCATGTTTAAATACACAAGAAAATTGTAACAGAATAACTGATAACCGTTTTTAGCAACACTTATTAGAAAATAACAGCTCATAATTCATTATTCACCTGTTAGTCGCTTTTCGCTAAATTGATAATTTTCTCTTCGGCTAATTGATACATATTAGGCAATTTTAATTCGAGTTTTTAAGTGACACAGAAGTTTCATCAAATTATTAATTTAGGTATTTGTATTTCTCATCTACCTATGTAATTTCTTAAAAAGAACTAGAAAATAAAAAAAATATCGCTCATTTGTGTACTTTGCTTAATATTATTTGATCTTTGCTTAATATAAAGTAAGTTTTGAATTAACTTTTAACGTTGTTTGTAATTTGAATGTTGCTAACCTGTTATACCAACCTGCTCTATAAAATAAAAATGTTACTGTCAATGGCGTTGACACTAATGACACCAATAGAGGGCAAGTCAGATGTATTATCATAATTGTCAAATTAGTTTTGAAAATGTCGTTGGTGAGGACTGCTGCGCGGTTTTTGTCTGCAAAGTCTATTATCAATATAAATTACAGATGTAGTTGTCGCGTTATCTTGCCTTCTAAAGATAGTAATAGGTACGAAAATAAGCAAAATAGTTGGTATATTTTTGGCGGTATTTTTGCTGTTGCCGCTGGAGTGATAGGTTATGTTAGTGTGAAGGAAAAGCTCTTCGCTGCGACCGTGTCCAGTGATCATTTAAAGGGGAGAAGAGATAAATACAATTTTATTGCTGATGTGGTGGATGTCTCCGCACCTTCAGTGGTTTATATTGAGATAAGAGATACTCGGAGAATTGATGCGTTAACTGGTGCACATTTAACTCTGTCCAATGGTTCAGGGTTTATAGTCAAAGAAGATGGGTTGATCCTCACGAATGCCCACGTCGTTGTTAATAAACCACACACTATAGTACGAGTGAAGCTTATGGTGAGTTATTTGTTTTTGAATGTGTTACAATATGCTTAGGGATTCCTATGAAACCATACAGAGGAATCGATTGGCCTTTGTTTCGTAGCTTTTGCCAATCTGAATTATGTATATATCATATGTTAGTACTTGAAGATGATGCCAAGAATTATTAAAATGTTGATGAAATATTGTGTAACTGGTTCATGAGTTGCTAGATTCATTGAAATGATCACATTACTAGATACAAGCAAAATATGTATTTATGTTTAAAGTTAAGATTAGTAATTAAGAATCTCCATTTGAATAATATTGAAAATACAATAAAAAATGTTGATGTATTTACATTCCAACTGCTGATTCCAGAATGGCTCCTCTTACACTGGCGTAGTAGAAGACGTAGACATGAAGTCTGATCTGGCGACACTTCGGATTCCAGTCAACAATTTGCCTGCAATGAAGTTGGGATCATCCGCAAACATTAGGCCTGGCGAGTGGGTTTGTACTGTGTATCAACCAAGTAGGTTTGCTTGAAATGCTTTGCGTTTTGATAATGATTGCTGACTACCAGTAAGATGTTAGTAAGGTATTTTTATATTGTAAAATAAATGACTGCTTCATTGGTTGAGTGATTGCAAGTTTGATTGTCAATTGGGAGATCCTGGATTCATATTCCAAGTCAGGCACTATTGGATTTTTCTAATTTAGAATTTCTAGTAGTGACTCTAGAGTCTGGATCTGTGCCCGGTTTGTGGCAATGGGCTCACCACCTATTTCATGGGACGTAAACATTACTGGTGGAATGTGGGAGTGTACTACGCTCCTCTGTCTACCCCTTCGGGGATTACAGGTGTGATGTTACATTCATAGAGTATGCCTTGTATACCTTGAAATTGATTCCATAATAATAATACCTTATTACATTATAACTTTAGCATTACAGTGAAACATTAAATGTATTGTGACTGTAGTCATTTTTATTATCATAGTATTGAGTATGAAATTATTATGTTTATTGAGAACTGAGTTAAGGCTGTTTAGATATGTTACAAAAAATGTAACAATTTTAGTATTGTAATCTTGAAATTTAAATGGTACATGAGCCACATGAGCCCCTCTGATTGCAAAGTAAGCCTCAAGTGAGTGTGTATTGTGGTAACCATATGACTGATAAACAACATATCACTTGTTTGCGACTACATTGTTATATGTCAAAAACACTATCTTTCAGAAAACTGTTAAGAAAGTTTAAAATCATAATTATTCTATGACCTTTGTAATAGTTGTAGTTAAATCATAAAATAGTTTATAAGTCATATAATATTATTATATAATATATATAATGTGTAAAGCATTTACTAATCTAGTCACCTATTAATGTCTATAGTCTAAGAATATGTACCCGACCTTAATTGTTATGATCAGTAATAAAAATGTAGAATGAATGATTATTGGTTTGAAAATCTATGACAGTATTTTGTGACCTGCAACCTGTAATACTGCTCTACTTTGATATGATGGACTTAAAGATAGGAAGTAAGCTATTTCCTTGTAGTTTCTAGATTACATATGCTTTTTAAGTACATATCTTATAATGTTGTTAAATATAGTCTTAAGCCATTTCCTTATAGTTTCTAGATCATACATGTGTTTTAATTAAATATTTTCTGTTACGATGAATGAAAGTGTTTATTTTCAGGTTGTGGCAATGGGAAGTCCTTTGTCTTTAAGTAACACTGTGACTGCCGGGGTCATCAGCTCAACACAGAGAAATAGTGAAGAGTTAGGCTTGAAAGGTATGTTCTTTTGTGTTAAAATTGGCAACCATGAGCATACAGAATGTTTACTCAATGGTAGTGCCTAGTGACAGAATGGTATTATTATAGCCAATGTGTTTTAGTTTAGTGTTGTACATAGACACATACTGAAAATTTGGTGTTCTAATATCATTGTTAACAAACAATTTCCTTAGCGATGGGAACATATCCTAACATAACTCCAAGAAAATTAAAAAGAATTAATGTAACATCATACTTATACTCCCCAAAGAGGTAGCCAGAGGTGTGTATAAAAAGATTTAAAAACACATAAAATAAAACAGGTTTGTGCTAGGCTTTGTACTTTAAACCCTCAGGACGGAGGACTTTATTCTTCCCCGCTTAAGTTTTACAATACTTTAATGTACCAAATTTGACTTTACAGGTAAAGACATGGTCTATATTCAAACTGATGCCCCTATTACATTTGGCAACAGTGGTGGCCCTCTCGTCAACTTAGATGGAGAGGCCATAGGTATCAATGCTATGAAAGTCACATCGGGTATATCATTTGCGATACCCATAGATTATGTCACTGACTTCTTGGCTAAAAGTGAGTATAATCATAAAAGCATAATTACTCTGAGTAGGTACTACCATAGGTGTTCAGGCATACAAATAAATGTATTAACATTTAGAGATAAAAGGAACAAAGTTCTTCCAATAGGAGAAAAGCTTTTGAGCTTCCTATTGGAAGAACACCCTTAAAACTGGCAATACATTGTCAACTCCACATATGCAAAAGATTTTTCTTTAGCGATTGGAAACCATTATCTTAACTGACAAATGGCTCATTGGCTTGTTGTCGTAGACACCTGAAAAATAATGTGTATCATACAAAAAAATTGCTTATCTGTTACAGGTTCTGCTAATAGACTGCCAACATCACGTAGGTACCTTGGTATAACAATGCTGTCATTATCACGGAGTATCCTGCAGGAGTTGAGGATGAGAAATCCCGAGGTTAATATATTTTTAACTATAAGTTATAGGTTAATATATTTGTACTGCAGCTTAATCTATCCACCAGTCTATTATCCCCTTCAACTGGTATTTGTACTACATATGTTGCTTGGTATGAGGAAAATGTAAGCTGTTTGTGTATCCACAATCTTGCAGTGGGCTGCGAATTCTGATTTCAAGCTGTCAAAAATAATACTCCTGAAATGTTGTTTACAGATGCCAAAAGATATAGAGAACGGCATTTTAGTATTCAAGGTTATTGTTGGGTCACCAGCGTACACGTAAGTAGGAATAAATGTTTCTAATGTTTATATTATCCTCTGAATCTTGTTATTGCTTCACTAGGGAACACAGGCATGTGTCTAGAATATATTTCGCGCAATAACATACGTATTTTTTTATAAACTTACATATTCGTGGATAGTAACATTTGCAGTAAGGAAATGCATTAATTTTAAATCATGCCACTGAAGACATGCAGCATCCCTTAAGGGTATATGTCATTACCTGTCCATTTATTGTTCCACTGTAATGCACAACTCTTGTCATGATAAGAAATTTTAAAACTAGTCCATATTGACCAAGTGCAGATTAGGAGACTTCACACATCTTAGAGATTATTATGCAGAATTTCAACCTAGCAGTGTTCTTTTCATATCATAGTAAAATAAATTTAACATTAAATATGTACATCATTTTGTCAAGTAAAAAGAATTGTATTATTATTAGATTATAGAATTACCATGTATTATTATTAATAACCGAAGTTTGTATATTTTTTATGATACATAAGGATTTCTGGCCAGCTGTTGACATGTTGATGTATTGGTTAGGTGTGATTTATTTTGATTTACACTTCTGTAATCCCTAACTGATTCTCATATTTCCAGAGGTGGTCTCCAGCCAGGCGACATAGTGACTACAATCAACGGCAAGCCAGTACTTAGCGCTGCTGACGTTTACAATGTGCTAGAGAATTCAAGTGGTCCCTTGAAGCTTGATGTCGTCAGAGGGCGACAGAAACTCGTCCTGAATATTATGCCAGAAACACACCAGTAATTATACAATCAGATAATAGAAGATGACTGAGTAATCCAATGTGAAACTCAGTCTAGATGTGCCCTAGGTAATTCAGTCCATAATGCATTATTTTATAGTCTGATTTAACTGGACATAGAATTCCGTAAGACAATAAAAAGTGATCAACAAGGCACACTACCCTAAAATTATACTACACTGTTATATACTATTTTCAAATTTTCATTGTAATAGAGAATGTGAAGAATTCTCTATTCTGCTACATAGATGTTAAAGCCCAAAAAATCCAATATTAATATTCCGTTTTATTTGAGTCTAGGACACGAATTTAACTTACAATTAATAAGCCAGGTGTAATACGCCAGACATTATATTAAGACATGGTACTACTATCTGTGTCTGAAATATTGTGATTTAGAGGGTACTTAAAAACAGTGTTGAATTCAATGATAAAATTGTGGAAAACTAAGTTGTAATATGGAGGTGCTTATGACTATAAGGCAACGCTGGATATAGTCAGACAACACAAGCATGTCCCTATTTATGCAGGATAAAAATGTCTCTCTGAAGTTCGGAGAAGTCGTCATGAAAAATATTACTTTTAAGTGATGAATAATTTAACCCCACATAGGCTGGTTAGGGTGAGACGTACAAGATGATATTCTACTTATATTGTTTTATTTAATAATTAAAACTTCACTGATAATATTTTTGTAATTTCTACTGGATATATATCTGGAGTACAATACACCATATTATATTATTATTCTGGTTTTATAGATATATTGATATATATGGAGATTTTAAAGCATTAATTATAATGGTATATATATATGTATATGTTAAAAAGATCAAATCAACTTTCATTTATATATCAGTTTCATCACCTATTCA